>JABFEP010000407.1:0-11634 GCA_013618265.1 Fusarium albidum
ACATAGCACCGAACCATATAACTCTTTAATATGCATCAGAAGATATATCTTCCTCAGATCCGTACCGTCAACTTCAACCTTACAACCACACTGATCCTCCACCAATCAACATGGCAACACGCACAAAGCCCGCCACGAGCAAAATGAGCCCCGACTCAGCCCGCTGGTAGTTACGAAACCGAGCCTCTCGTCGTCAGCAATGCCGAAGGAAGAACTCACGGTTTTTTCCACCTCGATTTAGCATTATAACCCAATGCCAACACAAAAACACCTGTGCACGATATGTTGAAATATCGCAAACCTAGGAGCCCCGGATCTCGCCATGAAATGAAATGGAGAGTGAAATGATCATACAATTTGCTCCCGCCAATCCACGTTGCCTCCAAGGCTGCGCCAACTGCATCTACTCATCATCATCATCCGCCTTGGCAGCCTCCCTCGCGGCGGCACGAGACTGGAGGTGTTCAAAGGCAGACATGTTTGGCTTGCAGACGGTGTCGACCTTGGGCATCTTGCCTTGGTCAAAATACTCCCTCACAGCGTCGTTGGTGCAGTTGGACGGGTGGGCAAGGAAGCCATGCTACATGAGCAGTCAGTCAAGTGTCACTATCTAGTGACTACCACGAGGATGTACTCACGCCAGCGCCCTCGTGCACAATGACTCGGCTGTCCCTGTACCGAGCGGAGGCTTCCCAAGCGTGGCTGATGGGGGTGATGGGGTCGTAGATTCCGTTGACAAACAGAATCGGGAAGCTAGTCTTGATGTTCTGGAGAGCGTTCTTGTCAACCCTTTCCGCGGCAGCGAACTTCCACCGAGCGCAAGGGACTCGCGAGATGAGTAGGTATTCCGCAAACGAGGACTGAGCAAGGTGAGCCTGCGTGAAGGCGTAGAGGTCATCTGGATCGTCGACACGGTAGGACGAGTCGCTGCAGGAGATGCCGCGGATGGAATCCACGCCGAGGTTCTAGGGGACCTCAGGGTCGGTGGGAGCCTGGGCAGTCTCGTTGAGGGCCGCCGCCCAGTTGCGCTCGAGCGAGTTGTAGACGACGTCGATGACCAAGGGGAAGTCTGCCAGGTTGTAGAGATTTATGATCTTGCCCTTGATATCGAAAATCATCGAGTCGCCGCTGAAGGTCTCGTCCAAGTCCTTGAGCTCCGCAAAGAGGGCTGAGAGGGCATCCATGAGAGACTCGGGAGTGGTGTTCCCGCCGGTGTAGTTGGCCAGAGCGCACAACTTGGGTCCGGCGGCGATGCATTCGGCAAATAGATTCAGGAGGGCCCTCTCCGTGTCTTCGGTCCCCCCACCCAGCTGTCGGCGATGTAGCTCTCGGCGGCGAGCACGGCGTCGAGAAGCACGCGTCCCATCCGGTCGGGGAACATGGCGGCCGCGACCTGTCCCAGGGTGGTGCCGTACGAGGAGCCCCAGAAGTTTGGCTTGCCTCCCTCGTCTAGCGCGTCGACGATGGAAATCATGTCGCTGGCGACGAATGCCGTGCCGATGTAGCGGCCGTAGTCTTGCTGCTTCTCGTAGCATCGTTCGGCAACCTCGCCGATCGCCTCCCACACATCATTCTTGACCATTTCCCATATATCCGCCTGGGGGAGGGAGTTGTACTTTCGACGTTTGAGTTTGCCGGAGTCCGTCTTGTTGGCGCAGGCGAACGGAATGGTTCGGCCAGTACCGCTTCATCATATTAGTCAAGTTGAACTGTGAATTCACCCGCCGTAGCTCACCGTGGATCAAATCCAATGACATTATAGTGTCCTCCGAGAACACTAGATAGAACTTAGCAAACTCCTTCAGCGAAACATATTGGTCACCTACTCTCGTAGCTTTGGTCCTCTCAGCGCCACATGCTCAACTCCGGATTCTCCCGGACCGCCGGGGTTGTACAAGACGCTCCCCTTGACGGGCTTCTTGGTGGCCTTTATCCTCACCAGCTGGAGGTTGATGGTCTCGCCGCTGCTCAGGCTCGTGTAGTCCAGGGGGACCTTGAGTGTCGCACAGTCAAGCGGCCACTTGATGGCGTCCTCCCATGACTTGGGAAACTCGAGTTTGGCGCAATCTCCCCAGCTCAGCTTGGCGGGCTCTTCATAACCGGACCGGGTCAGGGACGCAACGGCTGCAGCTGGCAGGCTCAGGGCGTGTGTCAGACCCAGCAGAGGGCTGAGGATCAAGTGTTGGGACCGCATGGTGAATCAAGCAATGGCTGGTGAGTGATGGAGCATCTCCAGAACCCTTTCCCATCGGACATCTTGAGTCTTTATATACACGACTTGGACCCGATCTCGCTTCAACAGCCCTGCACAGCCCAGTTCCAGATCCTCGACCTTGCTGACGTGCCCCAGTGTAATAGGGATGAGCCAAGAAGTCGCTAGGCTAATCTACCAGCAACCCACAACTAATAAAAAGGGCCTACACACTCGCTCCTGGCTGCGCTAGCATCTCCCTCGCTGTGGGGGAGTTAACTAGCAGTCATACCACGGAGCGCATGCTATGGCTCGATTAGGCAATCCTGCCTGCTTACTGCCGTGCGTGGATCTTAGACAGCCGTCATCATTCAAATGTCGTTTCTAAAGGGAATAAGGTTTTGCGACGGATATGACGCGGGCTTGCCGGTGTTGCACAACACAGATCACTCAGAGCCGATCAGTCAGCCACGGGCAAAAGTGCAAAACAAGGCTATGCTCCATCTTGCATCTCAGGTCCTTGGCTACATGCAAGAGTGAGATACAAGGCTTTTAGCAAAGATACCAATATATAAACAGCCTGGGGACATGGTCACAACATGCTTGGCGACCGCCCTCTCAAACCACGTGGAAGAACGGGAGACTCACCCGCCCGACCCGAGGTGCCAGAGAAAAGACTCGTGCGAAGAACCAGGCACGCACGGCACCCCGCCCCTCATCCCCCCGAGCCGACACGGCGGACCAAGACCGCATGTCGGTCACCGACGAGGATGAGGCAGACCCGGCGGTGCTCAACGCCATCGCTGGCGGAGACGACGTCTCCGTTGCCGACCCCACCTACCCCGGCCCCGAACTAGAAGAATTCCACTCTCCCTACTCACCCGCCAAGGACACTGACGCGGCCGAATCGTACCGAGAGCTCAACCTCGGTTCATCCCTCCGGCCCACACGGGAGATCACTACCCTCCCCAGGGAAGCACCTCTCCTGGCTCATATCAGCCAGGACAGGACACGGCGACTTGCACAATATCACGAAAGGTTTGGCCACACCGACTCCCTCAACACCTGCTGGTGCGGCAGGGACAAAACCCCAGCACACCCACTCTTCTGTCGAAGGGTTAATCGCAACCCGCAGTGGTGCAACACCCCTCGCGGAGCTGGTCGTCCCGGCTCGGCCCTGCGAGGGGAAACTCGAGCAGCTGCGCCTCGAACAGGCACCCGTCAGAGATGTTGTCCTTGCCGCTGACGCTGATGGCCGACATCCTGCCCTCGGCCGTGGACCGGAGGGGCCCGGACTGCGCCTGCTGGGTGATGGCGTGGTCCGACAGCACGAGGTCCCCGAGCCACGAGGAGCACGCCACGCTGGGGGTCTCGGCAAAGATGATGCGGCACACCTCGAGCTGCGTCTCGTCGTCGGCGGGCATGCGTGCGTTCTTGTAGAAGTGGTTCTGCATGTAGTGCGCCAGCTCCAGCTTGAGCAGCTCTTGCGCCGTCTGCGGCGTCTCGACGAGGGCTCTGCTGCCCTCAAAGCGGAACGGGCTGTTGCGCTCGGTTTCGATGAAGTCTGGTAGTGTCAGTCCGTCAAGTGAACTGCGGGATGATTGGGCAACATACACGGAGGGATAGAGTTCTCCACCAGCTCGAGGATGTGCGGCTCGAACCCCCACTCGCCCTTCCAGCCGGCCATCGTCTTACCGGCCTTGAAGTGGTCGGCCAGGTGGTGCACGCGGTCGGCCCACACGCCCAGCACGACGTCGCAGAAGCCGCACCGCGAGCGGATGGCGGGCGACGGCGCCTTCCACTGCCTCATGCACTCTGCAAACTTGCAGCTGTGGACGAGCCGCAGGTGCTGGTTCAGGTGGTCCTTGCGGTTGAAAGTGCGTTCCTGGATCGGTCTGTTGCGGCACGCCGAGTAGTTGTGGCTCTCGGTATGCGCGTGGTCGGGGTCGACGTGCCCGCAAAAGACGCACCGCGTCTCGTCACGGGTGCCCTCTAGGCTGCACACCCACCGCTCGAGGGGCAGATGGAGCGAGTTCTCGTGCCGCTGCCAGCCGTGCTTTGCCCGGAAGGTCTCGGTGCAAAAGGTGCACTGGAAGGCCTTGCGGGGGGTTGCCAGAGACCTCCTCTCGTCGCCCCTGAAGGCCCTCCTCCGGCGTCGAGAACTCCCGCGGCTGAACAGCTCGTTGAGGCCGAGGGACGACTAGCTGGTGTGCGAGTTGACGGAGCTCGAGCTGTTGCTGGACCGAGAAGTGTCTACGCTCCTGGCAGACGGCCGCGGGCTCGTCCTCGGGCGGCGAGTCGACCCGGGTATCTCTGCAGTGGGTTCATGTCGGACGTGTTGCGCACCGCCGGCGTCCCCGGTCTCGACGGTATGTCGACGGCCCTCGTCTCGCCGTGGTGCGACATCTTCCCCCGACGACGCGCATTCGCCAGCCAGTTGGATATCTGCGTCCTGGTTAGGCCCGTCTGCTCCTGCAGCATGCGCCGCTCGGGCTCGCGGGGGTACGGGTGCTCCTGGTGCGTCGACAGTGGACCGACTCGCGGGTGAACCGGCCGCCGACCTTGGCTGGCTGCACATTGACTGGCTGGCCGACTGGCTGGGGCAGGAGGCTGTGGTTTAGAAAACTGCCAGGCTAGACTGGGTCTCATAGGTCGGTCAGGTCGTAACTAGTATAGTAAAAACTCCCATTGCCATTAATTGAAATAGAATAGACCCAATTGTATGGTACTACGTTAAAATAAGAACATCCCATCCACCCACCCTAACCACGTCCTTCAGACACTCGTACAGCTCCTTGATCATGACCCCCGTCCACAAGGCTTCTTGTTGATGACGTCACTGCTTCAGACTTAGCCGGGTCCGCCGTACTTGCCGAATTTTACCCGGGTGAAACATTCTCCGAGACACGGCCTCGGACCTTGTATGGCGAGCCACCTCTACCCGCGCCGGCTGCTCTCTCTGCATTACCTTTGCCGACAAGTCATCTGGCTTGGGCTTCGGCTTGGGCTTTCCCTTCGGCTTCGTGGACGGCAAGTTCTTCATTGACTGCAGACGCGCGCTTTCGTGTAGAGGCACCATTCCCCTACAAAAGCTCGTTTTCCTCCGGGGGGCCGGCAAAATTCTAGGGTCGGTCCATAGCCAGACGTGCCTGTTCTTCGACCCAGTCTTGAATTCGGAGTTTAGGGGCATCCCATCCATGATGGTCGGGCAGTAGATGCGGAGCCTCAGCGGCACCAGAGAGGGCGGCAATGACGATACATGCCCACTGCAATTTGAATATGTCTGCGAGTCGGATCGCGTCGTCCTTTGGCAACTTGATGTAGAATATATTGCCAGATAGAAGCGGGGTCCCATCATCGATATGATAAGCGCCTAGCTTCCCATTCAGTTGATCGGTAGGGGCACCTCCGTGCTTCTTAGAAGTCTTGGGGGACTTGATCATGTCCCCCTCGGCAGGGGGACTTCCTTTCTCGTGAAAAGATCGACTCGATCATGTCTTTGAGGTCATTATGCTCGCCAGTTAGGCTGCAGCGTGCCATCGGGTCCCTCTTGCTTCTCGGCATCCAGTGGAACTGGATCTTCACAGTCCAGAGAGTCCCTTTCTTGTCGCCATCGGGTTCGATACCGAGGCATTTGAGCCCGAAGTAGGCTTGTGACCAGTATACATGAAGCTGGGTATTGAGACAGATCATATTCCATGCTCTATCTGATCCGCCTGGCATGTCCGGATTGGCGAGGAGTTTCTGGTACTGGGTGACCCAGTCTGTTGTTGTCAGGGCCCAGCAAGCTTCGATAACGTACCCTGTCTTCTTCGCACCTGCCTCGGTCTCATTCCATGAGAACGGAACAATGTGCGCCACTTCGGGGTGGGCGGTGTTAAGCAAGATAGAGGCATCGCGATCGCGCTTCCTGCGTTCTTTGATCTCGCTGTCCTTGCGATTCATCTTTGCCGGGATGTAGTCACTGTCGCTCTTTTCTTTGTCCTTGTATGGTTCGACCTCATCCGGCTTATCCTCGTCATCTCCGTCTTCTTCAACATCTTGGTCCGCTGAGGAGGAAAGCTTGCGCTTCTTTTTGCTGCTGGCTTGTCTGCCACTGGTCCTTCTGCGACCGGGTATACCCAGACTTGGTTGGTCGATAGATTGAACAGAGTTGAGGAAGTCCTCGTACTCGGCGGAGGGCCATCTGTGGAGAACTGAGCGCAAAATGATCAGTATGCATGCTCAAGAAGACATCAGCACGGAACGCGTAAACTCAGAATGTTTGATCAAGGAGGCAATCTCCGAGAGACGACGTAGAAGGGTACCCGTTCCTTCGTAGATCGAAAGATATCCACCGAGGTCGAAGGTAGACAATAGAACGACCGCAATCAAGGCGATGTGAGTGTGGGTGAACCTGAAATTTTCGGCGCCTGGATGGTGGGTGCGGATTTTATCCTCGATTTTCCTGGCTTGATTGAGCTTTGCTTCTACTTCGTCGACCGGAAGCAGAAGACAGGGCGGCTCGAAAGCAGGATCGGCCTTCACCAGCTTCTCAAGCGCGATGAAGTGACCTTCAGGTACGCCCTGCCGGTCATGGAGGGCACTCAGCATGTCAATATGCCGTGTCCGGCGCTGCGATTCAGGCGTATCTGTCATTTCGATTGTGCGAATGGGAGGTGATTCGGGAGGAAGGAGAACGGAATTGAGTGGGAAATAATAGGAAGCAAGAATGGCCTGGTTGAGTAGAATCTGTTAGCAAGTGTGTGGAAGGAAAGGGTGTGTGATATGCGTGATGCTAAGTGTGTCTTGAAGCACCCACCCCGCCAACACTGCCCCTCAGGCTGACCGGGCAGCCGCCGGACAAAGCCCTCTCAAATGAAGCTGTATACATGTCCTTTTCATTGTCATGTTCTCAATCCTTGGTGGCCTGGGTTCGGTCTGGGTCCGTTCTTTCAGCCAATCTCTCTCCGTTCCTCGTCATAGCCAAGCTTTCCTTTGAACTCATCTGAGTTTGATCTAGCCCCAGTCCATCAACCCCAATCATCAAACAAGCTTGGGGCCAGCCTCAATCATGCGGCGTCCCTGCGCAAGGCGCTTGATTGCCTCCACGGGGAGCATATCGTCAAATCGATTCTCGTGCTCTGTCTTCTCGTCATCCTGTGGGCCTGGCTTCTGTAGCTGCCCCCGTACCCAAACTTGCGTCTCCGGCTGTTGCGATCGCGACGCCGACGCAGTCTCAATCTGCCCCTGAGGGTCGGTCTCATGCTCGTGGTGAGTGGTTGATTGCTCGTCGTCTAGTTGATCAAAAGGAAGCCCGCAAGGAAGTTTCAAACCAGGGATAATGTTGTTACGGAATATATCGTCGTGATCAAAGGATTCGTCGTCTACGTCCCAGAAGACGTTGTTGCTCAAAGTCGTGCCAGCGAAGACAGGGCCTGAATTGCCCGCGTTGACGATGTCGGGGTTTCCTCTGTTAGGGCTGCTGAAGGACGACGTGTTGTTGTTATTTTGGTATTGCTGTTGTTGTTGATACTGATCATGTTGAGCTATAGGTCTGAATAGGCTCTGGGATAATATGCATTTTTGCCTTTCAACAGATCATGATCAACCCAACCAGCCGGTCGACGCTCTGGATGCTTCTTCCAGCACTTCGACAGCTTGTGCCGAAATCATGCCTTGCTTGGCGGGCAGTCGGGGTAGATAATGTCGTCTTCGTCAGTCTTCTTGGTCTTGTTGTTCTTGCTGATCGTCGTCATGCTTGATCTAGCCGACCTCTCGGTTCCGGCTTACTGTGAGAGAAAGGACATGAACTTATCCTTCGTGACGTCGCGACCCTGGTGGATATAGTGCATCCAGTTACTATACCAATCTTCGTTGGTGTTCTTGATCCCTTCAGGGCCAAGTGTCTTGCAGGGTCAACTTTCCGTGGGTAGTCATGATGGCTAGCGGGCCAAAAAGTCGGTCTCTTTCTGATCAAATATTGTAATGTAGATACACCTTCTTGGTGTTGCCGAAATGTACCCACGGTCGCAAGTTACTTTACTAGTTACTCTATTTAATAGGGTTTCTTGCCGCAGATGGAGACACCAGCAGCCATGACTGGTTGCGTTCCGAAAAGTGTCTGGTACAGCGTCAAATTCTGCCGGTTTCTCTGTGCGGTCAGCCTGACCAAAACGAGGGTGTTACCTTCTTGGTAGAATACACCTAAAAACAGCCCAAATAGAGCTCAATTAAAGGGATAAAATGGTGACAGCTTTATCATGAAGACGTATCACGCCGGGCTCATAACCTGGGGCGGACAGTCTGAACAAGGGAGCACCCACCCCGCTAATACGGGCTTCCTGCAATCCTAAGGTCACCCCTCGGTACACGTCATTGAGGAGGGGTTAAGTGGGGCTAGTACATAAATTATGCCATTGTCCGTAACTACTCTAGTAAATAAGCTCTCTTGCGGCTGCTGATGCTGCAAGAGAGCTTCCATATTTACTAGAGCAAAGGCGGTTGAGGAGATTCTGCCCCCGGGCCGCTTTCTTAATGCCCGTTATTCTCGCACAATTTTCCCTCGCTAGAAGAAACAAACCGAAACCAATTCCTTCCTCCTTCTACCGCCACTCAGCACGCATTCAGCAATGAACCCCTTTACTCTCTACCGGGATGACGGATCATCGTACCCAGAGTATAGAGCTACCGTCGAGAGGATCGAAGCGTCAATTGCTCGGCCGCCATGCGAGTGCGTCGACTGCCAGAACGGATTCTACACTGTCAAGGAACAATACATCCCGGGCCTGTCCTACCGCCGCAGGCTTTCCGATAAAGAAGCGGAGCGCATTGTGCTCTCCGCCGTGGAGGATATCCATCGTCGGCGAGCCTCGCTTGCAAAACGCGTCGACGTCTTTGGCGATGTCTTGTTGAGCCGGTGGAAGAAGCGAAGCCAGGCAAAGCGAGCGGCCTTGTTGAAGGAAGCAGCTCCAGAGCTAGAGGAGGACCAGTGGCTCCTCCCACGGTACGGTTACCAGCGTGAAAGGCTTTATATACACGCGAGAAGCCAAACTCGGAGGCGTCAACTCCTGTTGCCATGGCTGAACGTGCAAGTCATCAAGGCCAACCCTGCAGTCCTCTTTGCTCTGCTCCACTACAGGACCGCCTATCCTCCCCAGAGCTGGGCCGCGTTCGATAGTCGGCAGCTCAATCTCGGCTGGGCATGTGGATTCTTTGACGTCGACTTCTCGGCCAAATGTGTTGTTATGTATGGACATGAGTACGGATCACTGGTCGACTGGGAAGAAAAGGCCGCCCATCGAGCCGACACTCTTGGATTTCCCAGAGCCATGCTGGTTCTCGAAGCGCAGGCGTACCTCATGGAGGTTCTCTGCAGTATCGTGGAGAGGATCCTCGACGGTGCAGACCCTTCACAACCCCCTCGGGCTGACAAGTGGCGAGACCTTGTCAGCCACCAAGCTTTTCGAGAGACGGGTGTGGTGGAGTTCTGGTCTCCCTACACGAACCAAGCCTTCTCACAACCGCCAGAACTCGACAGCGACTACCTGCTCACGCTCGCCAAGACTCGACGGGATGAAACGCGAGATCATCTCTGGTACCTGCAGTGCGATGCCGCATACATGAGGAGACATGTGAAGAACATGTTGGCAACCGAGATCTTCAAGAAGGCCTCGGAACCCCATAAAGCTATGCTGCTTGGCCGGCACGTCCGCGCCGAGATCCTGAATCACTATTGGTGGCGATGGATCGAAATAGAGTGCAGGCATGTGGACGCGATGCGCAAGAGATTCCGCGACAGCATATATCCCGGCACGCCTTTACCGGTTCGTTACGACAAAGCCCTCGGCGCCCTTGAGCTCCTCCTCGTCAACCACGTCATACACAGGGCAGATCGCCTGACGGAACTACTGCCGTTTGTTCCGGGCCTCCAGAAACACTGGAATCTCCAGCCCCAAGCCAACTTGCCCAATGCAATTGGCTTCCTGAAAAGAGAGGCATCTGCAAACACACAGGAGGCGCTCACCGAGGACCCTCTCGACTGGTGTCTAGCTCAGTTGCGAGGAAAGCCCGACGACCAAAGGGCCTTTGATCATGCCATGCTCTTCGCGATGCTGGAGGGTCATCTGTTGAGCAACCCGTCCGAGAGGAAAAGGCTCGACGAGGTCACCTACCAGACACTCTCGGACCTCTCAACCTGCCATGAAATGCTCCTGGCCGTCCGTTTCCACAGGCCACAGAATGCAGCGAGAACAGTGCGGGAGGCCAGAGCCACAGAGGACAGGGAGCCTTGGAAGACGCGACATTCCGAAAGTTATAAAGAGGACCTTGGCCTTCTCCAGCGCATCGGGACGTCGCTTATCAGGGACTTTTACCTTGCGAAGCCGCCGACAGGTCCGAAAAATGCCGATTGGCTTGCAAGGTCTCGGGTGCTCCGCGCTGCCCTCGAGAAATTCTGGGAATCGATCAGAGGAACCGTCAGAGAGGAATTTGGCCATTCTGCCTTCAGTCCAGCAGAGGTCGATAATCTTGTTGAGGTCGTTTCAGCGAACCAAAGCGCAGAATATCAGCAGCAGGAACAACGGGCCGAGGCTGAGATCCTCGCCGCTATCAGTAGAGCAGATGAGCCACAGGCCATTGCCGGTTTCTTCAACGAGGCTGAACCCGGACCCGTGTCGTCAACGATTGTCACGCACCGGCAAAAAGCCAAAACACGGGGAGGCCAAGGGGCCTCTGCCGGTGATGATACCATGGAGCTGCGAGACAATGCTCCAAGTGTTCACGGAGAACCCACCGAGTTGGCCAAAGGCACCGCCATTGAAGTAACGAGGCAATCGTTGGAGGTCTTTCAGCTCATGTTCCCCGACAAAGATGACTCAAACCATATCAAGGACGTCTTGTGGGATCGATTTGTCCACGCCATGATTGACGCGGGATTTACTGCGAGGAACAGCAGCGGCTCGGCAGTGGCGTTTAAGCAGTTGTCCGGCGAGGGAGGCAGGATCGTCTTTCACAAGCCACACCCCGTTGACAAGATCGATCCGGTTCTGTTACGCATCATGGGGAAGAGAATGGCGAGGTGGTTTGGGTGGAGGCGGGAGCTCTTTGTTTTGTGTGGCGAGACTACCTGAGCATATCTCTCCATCTCGGGGGTCTCTGATGTTGTGGGAGAATGCATGAGAATGATACGGCTGCTGTTGGACGTTGAGATACGAGCATACGGCCCGATCGAGGGGCAGAGGCAGTTGGATCACGCCCGCAGTAAGTAATTGCTGGAGTGTGCCCCATATGACGAGGGGAGTGATTTATTTATTTATTTATTTATTTAGTATTTTCCGTCTCACAGGGAGCGCCCTGCCGACCTCCATAAGGAGTAAAGAGACGTGCTAGGCTAGCTCTATGGTAGCTTGGTATACTACAGGGCAGGTGTTTGTGGTCCGGCGTCCCGCACGTGACAGGCCGGG
>JABFEP010000408.1:0-20383 GCA_013618265.1 Fusarium albidum
TCCCTCCCCGCCTCCTCCCCCTCCTCTCGACTGCTGAGAAGAGCCCACGACGATATGCCCCAACGACGACTCTGAAGGCGGATGATGAGAGAAAGAGAGGGGGGAGGGGACAAGACTTGGGGGGAGAAACGTTCTAAGGAATCGAGATTGTTGACTCGTTGTGTATGTGGTTTACAGGCACGAAGCGCTTCGCCCGTCACCAGAGTGACCGGTTCATGTGCGTGGACCCCAGCTGGCGCAAGCCCAAGGGTATCGACAGCCGTGTCCGACGACGCTTCCGCGGCACCATTGCCATGCCCTCTGTACGTGATCCTCGCGGCGGCTCCTCCTCTTGCTGCTGGATGGGATAATTGGTGGCTGATATCTTGCGAATTTCTACAGATCGGCTATGGCTCCAACAAGAAGACCCGCTACATGGCGCCCTCCGGCCACAAGGCCTTCCTCGTCAGCAACGTCAACGACGTCGAGCTTCTTCTCATGCACAACCGAACCCACGCTGCCGAGTACGTCAATACCGACTATCCTTCTCGGGATTGAGAAACACATGACCCAGGAGGCTGTTTTTTACTGACTTTGAAATCTTGCAGGATCGCCCACAACGTCTCGTCACGGAAGCGAATTGACATCATCGCCCGCGCCAAGCAACTAGGAGTCAAGGTCACGAACCCCAAGGCGAAGGTCACCACCGAGGTTTAAAAGGATTCTGGGTTCGGTTTATGGGCTGCTTTTACGGTTATGCATCGGAAAGGGGTGTTGCGTTGCTTGTGCTTCTGGCATGTAATCCTCGTGCTAGAGAATATAACGCGCCGTTGAAACGACAAGAAATGAAAACTGGCACCAGCCGCAGTGGGGGGCGGGGACGCTGAGAGATGTGGTCGAAAGAAGAGCCACGGAAAATAGACACAAAATTCCCCAAGTCCCCCTTCCTCTTTCCATTTCTTGTTGTTCCTGGGGTATTCACTTTTCGTCAAGCTTGTGGTGGTCGTCCATGCTGGGAAATGTGTCCAACCGCCGCTCCCAACAAAGCTGAGCCTCAGTCACCATCGTGTCTGTCTTTTTTGGCGAGCATCAGTGCTGTTTCACCCGGCTTCATGATTCCTGCCCCGGGACTCAAGTTTGAGTCTCACAAGTACGGAGATACAGTGTCCTTGGATCTAAATGACCATTCTGAAAGTTTAAGCGAGGAGGGCCTCAAATGTGGACAATATGGAATGGCTAATTTAGACGATATAGGATGATGCTACCAAGAGAGAGACAGAGAGACAGGGACAGAAATGTCATACAATGAACGACCCTTTTTTCTCGGGACGACGGACGCGGCTCCTTACAAAAGATGACGTGTGACTTGAGTCTCGTCTCTTTTCCCGCTTGATCTCCGTCAACGTTGAGAGGAGAGCCCTCAGTCATCTAACAAACCCCCCTTTTTCCCCCTTTACAACCTCCGTAACTTCTCTACGTCAAGTCATCATCTCCCAAATTCACCAATGGAAAAGCAAAAGGAGAAGCGGAAAACACTGGAGGGACCAGTCCGGTCAGCAATGACAAACGGGATCAGACCCCGCGGGTAGCGTTACCCGTCGGGCCGCTGTTGTTTCAAACACATTCGGCAAAGGAGCTCTGTATATTCACAACGTGAGAGGAGGAAACTCTTTCCCATCATTCAGCCATGCCCCCCTTAGCGAATCAGTCAAACTTCACTCTTCTCCTCTCTCTTCAACTGTTCTCCCAGGCACACATGCACTCTCTCTTCACCTTTCTATAAGAGCCAAGGGGTAGTGAATACCCGTCAGATATCTTCTGTCTCTCTTCTCAGAGCTACCCTCCATCAGTTGTTGGGTGACGAACATCTCTCTCTCTATATATATACATGGTCTCTGGTTCAGCAACGTCACGGCTCTTGCTCACGTCTTCTCCTCCAGCATGGCTTCACGACCACACAGAGGCACTGATAGAGGGAAGGAAACATCAAGAGGGTTCTTATATATGTGTATATATATCCTCGTCTGATGACTTTGGTCCATTACCGACAGGAGACAAGTAAACCGACTACAGCAAGCGCTCTACTGCCTCCCAAGAAACCAAAGACCAACCTACAAGATCAAAGCCAACACAAACTGCTTCCGAGACCAAAATCAACACACAGAGACTGAAATCAACCATGTCTTCATCTCCTGCCCAGCGCACTCTCTGGGCTGACCTCGTCGAGTGGAGCGTCCAGGTCGACTTTCTCGTCGCCAAGGAAAAGGCCGGCGTGGCCTACGGGGCAGAGGCTGGGCCGCGCAAGCGCTGGGCATGTCCCTCGCACGAGCCCAGGCCGAGCGAAGCCTGCGTCGAGCACATCGCCGAGCACATCTCCCGCACACTCAGCGTCCAGCCGTACGCCATCGGCGGCGTGGCCTACAAGGCCGAGGTCGCCACGCCCGGCAACTACAACTACACCATCGAGAAGCTCGGCCGGGAGCGGCGCGACATGGATCCCCGCATGTGCTACTGGTTCGTCAGCCCGGCGCCCAACGCGGTGCCCCAGGACGAGAGCCCGGACGAGTACGACTGGGTCGGTGTCCGTGTCCGGTGCCCGTTTCGCACCCTCGGATCCATCCTCCCCAGGGACAGGTACGGGGAGGAGAACCTCGCATCCGGGAGGTCCTCGGCCGACCCGGCTGGCGCCCGGCCGCCCACCGCCAGGGGCAGCATTGAGCTGGAGAGCGTGCTGGGGCTGATCCGCGCCGGTGTCAAGATCCACACCAACTCGACCTGCCAACTGCGCGTGTACATGGGCCTGCAGCGCGACGGCTTCGACCTCACCGACGCCAAGAAGGCCATCACCCTGGCGTGGCTCATGGAGCCAGAGCTGTTCCTGCCGCTGCGGCCAAAGGTCAGGAACCCGCGCATCGCCCACCACCTCCCCATCACGCAAGCATCCAAGATCGCCAACGCGCCAACGGCGTTCCCCGCCGAGGGGTACTCGCAGCTGAACCCCGACCGGTGCCGGCGGCTCCTCGCACAGACGCGGCCCCGGTTCCCAACTGACGGGGACTTCATGGACTCGTTCATCCCCGTGATGAACAACTCGCAGGTCCAGGAGCGCATCCAGATGATCTGGGCCGCCACCACCCTCTCGGAGCTCGCGGACAAGCTAACGAGCGTCGACGGGGGCGAATCCACCGTTGCGCTCAACGTGCACGAGGGCAGCACCCACCCGACCCTCGAGTTCCGGTACGGCATCTGGCACCCCCAGCGGGAGAGCATGATGTACTGGCTGCACCTGTTCGGACGCCTGTTCCTCTTTGCGGTTGCGTCTGACGCCAAGCGCTTCAAGTCGGTGGCTGGTCGTCTCGAGAAGCATGCCCTCGAGGTCCAGAAGCACAACCGCCAGGACCGCTGGAAGACGATGCTGACGTACTCGTTCGACAACGTCATGAGCCACTACTGGAACGCGTTCAAGGATGCGGAGCGTCCCGGCGGGGCTCTTTCGCCTGAGAGCTTGGATCGGCAGGGCATCTTGGGGCCGATGCCTGGAATCGACTATGACGGCGACACTGATCCGGGGAGCAGCTCGTCGTCCAGTTCGGGATCTGGCGACAGTGGGTTGTGGCTCAAGAGCCCCTGAGGAGGTTTGGACCTGGGTTAGATAGATAACTAGGTGAAACATGAAAAAAAGTCTGAAAAACAACTGCATTCATTGCCGATTTAAATGGTGAATTAAATGCAATTCAGGTATTCAACGCGCTTGGGTATCGTCAATCATCCAGCAAATGCACCATCACACCTTGAGCTTGATCTTCTGCTGCTTCTTCTTCTTCTTCTTCTTCCTGATGGTGACGATGTGCCTCCTCTGCACAATCCGCACGAGCCAGTTATAGATCATTTCTCGCATGAGCACGGCGATGGTGCAGACCACGGTCGGGACAGCACAAGCCCAGCTAAGATTCAAAATTAGCTCAGGTTTCCTCGACTCTCTTCTTCTTGAGCAAGAGTTAAGGGAGACTTACAAGTACCAGATGCCGTTGTGGATCTCAGGGAATCCCTCGTCGAAAAAGTTCTGGCCAAAGAATCCGGTGATAAAGGTCAGGGGCAGGAAGATGATGGTGACGGTGGTCAGCTGCTTCATGGACTCGTTCTGCCCGGCCGAGATGGTGTTGAAGATGAGGTTGATGAGGTTGTCGGACGACTGCTTGAGCTGCTGCATGGCCTCGGTGATGATGATGCAGTGATCGAGCACGTCGCCGAGGTACGTGTGGGTCATGGGCGTGACGATGACGCCCGAGCCCGGGTTCTCGAGCTCCTTCATGGCCTGGTCGTGGGTCATGTAGGTCTTGTGGTCACGCAGGACGTTGACGAGGTTGTCGATGGGGTTCAGGAAGCTGAGCATCTTGTTGATCTCGCTGATGCAGATGTAGAGCCGCTTGCTCTGCTTGACGCTCGGCGCCGTCAGCACGTCGAGCTCGATGTCGGCGATGATGTCGGTGTAGACGGCCGTCAGGGGGATGGCCAGGTCGATGATGGCGTCGATGATGCCCTGCGCCAGCAGGGAGGCGTCGTTGGACTCGCGCAGGATCGTCCCGGGGGTGCTGAGCCGCGTCACGATGGGCCGCTCGACGTCGCCGGCCGACACCTCGAAGAAGGAGATGACGGTGTTGTCCGACGTGAGGAAGATGGACACCTGTTCCGCCGACACGGCCATCTGGTACTGCGCGAGGGACGAGTGGGACTCCATAAACTCGGTCCGCGCCTCGTTTCCAGAGGCGTGGTATCGCTGCAGGGTCCGGACCATGCCCGTCTCCTGCAGCTCAGCGGTAATGTCCCGTTGCTGCACCCCGTTGGCTATGGCATCCTTCTCGACGTCTGCGGCGTTCCTGCGGCTCCTCCAGAGATCCCTGATGGATCCTCTCAGGGCTCCAAAAGACTTGCTGGAATACGTGCTGCTGGTGTCGGTAGAATCGTCCTCATCATCCACCAGGTGGACGAGCTTCTGCAGAGTCATGACGATAAAGGCATGGTTTGGGTACCTTGGTTGCAGGTCAGCACACTTCACTTTCACTCCTGGTCTGCTTGTTTCTTACCAGTCGCACTTTGTCCTGTTGCGAATCTGCATCAAATCCTCCAAGGCCAGCTTGTGCAGCCCCTTCTTGTTCCCGACAGCCTGTATGACGTCCCAGCTGAGCCCATTGACGTTGATCCACCGGCACTTGGCCCAGGCCTCCTTTGGCTCCTCCAGAAAGCTGATGAAGCCCTCGTTGTCAAAGTGCCGCTTGACCATGGCATCGTGGGAGAAGTCGATGACGGAGATCTCGCAGGGGGCGCTCAGGGTCGGCATGGACGCATGGCCGCCGTCGGGCAGCATGGGGTCATAGCCCGGTTCCGAGCCCGGCTGCCAGCCCGGGCGTGCGCTGAAGGTAGTGTCGATGTCGAAGTCGTCGTAGTCCTCGACCGTCTTGAACGTAGGGGCGCGCGTGGGCCGGCGCCGCAGGATCGAAGGCGAAAAGTTCATCTCGCGAGGGACATCCGTGTCAGAGCGGGCCGGCCGTATGGGGGAGGAGATCTGGGGCGGCGCGAGGTTGTTGGTGTCGACGCTGAGGTTGTAACGGACATGGCGCGTGCCGGGGGCTTCCTCTGACACACGCGTGTTGGACGAGTGGCTCTGTCGGCCATCGTCTTGGTCGTCTTGGTCGTCTTGAGCCATGATGTTGGTTGAGGCTGGTGCTGCTTCGGGGGGGGGGGAGAGAAGCTAAGAGAGTATTACAAGAGCCTATGGCAGCAACCGGGTGCAACCAATTCCTCCTTGGAAAGACAGCCCCAGTCGTACAAAAATGGGCGGCACCGTTCTCCTTTTGAGAGAATACGAGATCAAGGAGGAGAGAGAGGAGAAGGGGTAAAAAAAAGAAGTAAAAAACTCAGGGTACAAGGACGTCACAGATGCAGGGGAAGGAATGAATGAATAATACAGTAATAACCAGCCCTGTCAGGTCCTGTCAGCATCAGATTGAACTTTGTTTCAGGGACTGGCCCAGCTGAAAGCCACCGTCAGCGGCCACAAGTTACAACACCATGCATCCATGGACCATTTAAGCCATGTCAGCGCTGATGCTCTCGCGGTATTACCCACGCCTAATTAATGCCAGGATCGGCTCAAGGGCGTTTGAACCTTGGTCCACAGACACAATTATTCGCGAATTGCGAGGTCGAGGCCCTCACGCCAATCGCTGACCAGCAGTTACATGCTCCTGTCGGCCAAGCTTTGGGTCAAGCTTCTTACCCACAATATGCCGTCTGGGCCAAGGCTTGTCTTGTCGTTTTACTCGGCATCACGGTCACTCACGCGAATACTACAGACTCTGTTTCCATCACAGGGTTTGTTATCCGAACTTCAATACAAGCCTTGTACATACGTACTACGTACTACTAGTATCCGTACCTAATCTGTATCCACCCCCAAATTCGTGATGGAGCCAAGGCCGGGGTTTTTGGTGGAGGCTCTTGAATAACACTTTATTCCCGCTCTTGTGGCCGTCTTATACTACCGTTCATATCCGTACAGTTTGCTTTATTCATCTCATTTCCCAGTTCAACCCATTTCAAGTCGTGGTCGGTCCAAAGAAAGCCGCAGCTTGTTGAGGTGCCAGTGATGATCTACTTGCGTGTCAATACACCGACACCCCTTTTCGACCATCACCCAGACCAACCGAGAGCCCCCCTTGACTCCAGAATACCTCGCCACCAAGGCCACCAAGACCTCCGACATCCTTTCAGCTTGGGCTGGTTCCTGTCTAAACCCGTCTTTCTTATCGTACAATCTCACTCCTCATCCTCACTCCTCTCCTCCACTCTCAAGAGTCTACACATTTCCTGGATGGTAGAAGTATGGGTACCCAGGAACGGCAACAGACGGGCAATCATACCACCACTGCGCGCAACAGACTCCGTACGTCAAAACTATCCGCGTGTTGTGCCAGCCGGGGAGGCACTCATCAGCAAGGGAAAACGGCAACGTGTCGATGGTCCCGGGTGTCCACGACTCTGGGTCGTTGATCCGGTCCAGCTCTTCAAAGATTCGGAAACAGAACGCCTCGAACTCGAGGCCGCCATAGCATCCGCAGTGGTTCAGGAGGAGGACGTAGCCGCACATAAGGGCATTTTTCAACTTTGGGTCGGTTCGTTTTGGTCATCCGCTGCACCAGGCCCATGAAGTCTGTCGTTCAGGCGGGCAGCGGGGGGCGCGAGGCATGGCGGTGCTGGCGATAGTAGGTTTGGGGGATGGAGAGAACACACATCATAACCCGCAAAATCTCGCCTTCTCAGAACGGCAGGGCTTGCTTTGCTATTCATACTCGGGAGCACACAGCTGCATCCAACGGGGTTGAGTGGTGAGAAGTCGTAAAGGTCTGCCAGTCTCCCCAAGCAAGGGTGAGCTGGTGAATGTGTAGCAACTGTCTCCTGAACGGCCCGAGTTTGACAGCCCGTCATCACTCGTTCCGAAGCGCAACGTGGTTTGGTGGCTCAACGCGTGACGAGAGCATCACAAAGCCCCTCTGTGACACCAGAGTGACCAGACTGCCACCAGGGTATTGGGGGCCACTGGGAGCTAGCTGATTCTCAATCCACTAGAATTGCAAATCCGTTACAG
This sequence comes from Fusarium albidum, assembly GCA_013618265.1. Taxonomy (NCBI): domain Eukaryota; kingdom Fungi; phylum Ascomycota; class Sordariomycetes; order Hypocreales; family Nectriaceae; genus Fusarium; species Fusarium albidum. The sequence goes on from JABFEP010000408.1 coordinate 7,625, forward strand.
GTTTGCCGATACCGGCCGCTTGGCCGATTCACAAGCCCGGGAGGGATAGCGAGCATCTACCTACTTCATTTCAGAAGAGTCTTCATCCGGCGACAGGTTTGACACGGCGATTCGGAAGCACGGCGTTCCATGAGATGCATCACCAACTCGATATGGAGTAGTAGACGACAGTGGCACTCCTGCGATGAACCCATGGGATGGGTCCAAATGGCGCCTTTCGAAGCCGACACGTCCCGTATGGTGCTAGAGCACAGTCAGTCGCAGTGTGGTCGCAAGCCGGAATAGCCTTTTGAAACGTGAAGACGGGAGCCGTGATGGACTGCTGCCCATGTCATGTCCCAAGGAGAGAGGAGGCAATCGGTGAACCTCGGGTAGGGTTTCAATATATGAATATAGTTTGTCAAAGAGCAGGTGAACACAGTGAAAAGAACGATCCAAGAATAAGATCCAAAATAAGAATCCCCATCCAGTTGCCCGTGATCTCGATAGGGTGTTAACAGACACCCCGTGGCCTACCATCAGCGCCATCATTGGCCGTGTTCGATTCATCTTGAGTTTGGACCTGGATCCTTCAAGCCTTTCCCGCCCCACACACGTGAACACTGATGTCACAGGACCCCTCTGCAGCGAAACAGCACCTGTGGGCCTCTGTAACAACCCCCTGTAACAGCGCCTGTAGCCGCCGGAACTCGCCCGCGCGTTGCCTAAACAGGCAGTGGTGTCTACCAGGTACGCCACCCTGCAGAATCACTCACTACCTGGCCGCCCAGATCGGAGGCGGCAGCTTTCTTTCACCTTCTCATCAACCTCGTCCTCTTCCTCTTCCTCCTCCTCCGTTGACTACGCTGGCTGTCAGTTGAGATCATGGTTTGTTCCCTCCCACCATCTGCTTGGTATATTGCCTTCATGCCTGTTTTTAGCTAACAATGGCTTCTTCCCCCCAGACGTCCGAACGAGATCCTCTCTTATCAGGCCAGGGCCGCTCCGATGCCGAGTCCGATAACAAGGCGGGTCGGTCCTCGCGGCTCCGCGAACTCGGCCTGTTCGTCTGGGCTCTCATTGCTACCGCAGCCGTCATCGTCATCGCCGTCTGGACGCAGCACAACCAGCAGACGAAGCCCCGTCACGATGTCCCATCGGCAAAGCGAAATCTCATTTTCATGGTGTCGGATGGCATGGGCCCCGCCCCACTGTCCCTGACTCGCAGCTTCAGGCAGTACGTCAACGACCTCCCCGTGGACGATACCCTGGTTCTCGACCAGCACTTCTGGGGCACGAGCCGCACCAGGTCGAGCAGTTCTCTGGTCACGGACAGTGCTGCTGGTGCGACTGCCTTCTCCTGCGGCAAGAAGAGCTACAACGGCGCCATCTCAACCCTGCCCGACTACACCCCTTGTGGCACCGTCCTTGAGGCAGCGAAACGAGCCGGATACCACACCGGGCTTGTCGTGACGAGTGAGTATCCCCTGCCCCGCTTGCCCTTGCTCTGCCGCTCACCCAGTCAAGCTTCAATTACAGATGCAACCCCTAGCTGCTTTAACAGCCATGTGGTGTTGAGATCAATGGAAGACAGTATCGCTCTCCAGCAGATCGGAGAGGGTGCCCTTGGGCGTACTGTGGATCTGATGCTTGGTGGTGGCCGATGCCACTTCCTCGCCAACAACACCGAAGGCAGCTGCCGGGCCGATAACACGGACGTTGTCAAGCTTGGCAAGGAAAAACACAACTGGAGTTACACCGATGACCGTGCTGGCTTCGATGCTCTCAAGGGAGGCGAGAAGGTCCAGCTACCCTTCCTCGGCCTCTTCGCACACTATGACATCCCCTTCGAGATCGACCGCAGAAACCACAACGACGTCTACCCTTCTCTGAGCGAGATGGCCAAGACTGCGCTGCGCGCTCTCGAGAAGGCGACCGAGAAGAGCGACAAAGGCTTCTTCATCATGATTGAGGGAAGCAGAATCGATCATGCCGGCCACATCAACGACCCTGCTGCTCAGGTCCATGAGGTGCTCGAGTATGACAAGACCTTCCAGGCTGTCCTCGACTTTATCAAGGACAGCAAGACCGAGACCGTTCTTGTCGCCACCAGCGACCATGAGACCGGTGGCCTCGCTACCGCCATCCAGGAACCTGGTCACCTGCCGGTCTACAACTGGTATCCCAAGGCCCTCGCCAACGCGACTGCCTCTGCTGAATGGCTCGCCCACAAGCTCGACGCTCATCTGGCTTCCGCTTCCGAATCGGACAAGAAGAAGGAGAAGCTCAAGAAGTACATCAACGAGGAGCTCATCATCCGCGGCCTCGGCATCCCCAACGCCTCGGACAAGGAGATCTCCCTCATTGCCGACAGGCCAGCCCAGGCCCTCGTCGTCTTCTCCGCCATGATTTCCCTGCGAGCCCATGTCGGCTGGAGCACCCACGGCCACACGGCCGTCGACGTGAACATCTACAGCTCCGGAGGGCCGGGCGCCGAGGCCATCAGGGGCAACGTCGAGAACACCGATGTCGGCAAGTACCTGCGCGACTACCTCGGGGTTGACGTCGACGAGATCACCGACGAGCTGAAGGACAAGATTGAGCAGCCTGATGTTGCGGCCCTCGAGGCGCTGGACGACGCCTGGGTTCAGGGCACCAGCAAGTACCGCCATCTAGAGTCTTGATTGATAGAAACATGCACTGCTTCTAGAAACGGCATCTTGAATCGCATCATGAAGAGAAGGGAGCTAGATTGCACCTGCAGGGTATTCATGTTCAGGGATTGGGTACAAGCATCGGCATATGTTGACCGAGATTCACATCTTACGGCTACGACTGTTTGCATACGAGGACCATCTGGGGATTGTTGCATTTCATGAATTTGGTTCATAAACACTAAAGAACGCTAGGGGATATTCGAAATCATGACGCCGCTTCCGTCCTGTCCCATGATCAAATTATTGAATCCATCCGTTCATCAACCCATATCTAAACGCTTCCCAATCCCGAGAAAGTCACCCAGACGCCAGTCTGCTACATATAAAAGAACAAAAGAAAACCCATCGCGAATTTATGACATCAAGCTAACGGCAGTCCTTGCTTTGCCTCCCTCATTTTCCAAGTAAAAGCGCCCGCCCCCCTCCATGTCACTGAAGCGCTATCGGGTCTTACCACGAGGGACAGCATCGACGTTGTATCGCACATACAACCGGTCCAGGAAATGCGAGTGGCGGATCCCGTTAGGTCGTGCCCTAGCGAACGCATCGATGGCCTCCTGGACGCCGTAGCCGCACCGCTCAACAAGGTAGCACACAATAAAGTACCCCGTGCGGTTGAAGCCGTAGTGGCAGTGAACCCCAACGACGCAATTCGCTGGCTCGGGCCAGTTCTCCGCCGTAGCGCGATCAGCCTGCTTCTCCCGCAGCTCGTCGACGAGTCGGATGAAGGCGTCGATCTCGTGGGCCTGCGGAGGGATCTTGGAGACTGTCGGGAACTTGTGGTAGTGAACACCGGCGCGATCGAGGCCCCGTGGGTCGTAGACGGGCTGGTCCTTGGATATGTCGATGACGTCCTTCACCACGGTGCCCCATTTGGCGACAAAGTTTGGCGGGCAGTGAACGTCGTCGGCTTCGCGGAGGGTCTTGAGCGCGCGGAAGACGGGGTTGTCGGCGGGCCCGATCGGGTCCGAAACGGGGTTGACGGACTTCCACTTGGCCAGGTTCTTGACGTCCCATTTGCCTTCGCGCGAGAGGTACTGGAGTTGCCAAGCAAGAGAGAGCCTGCCTGTGATATGGGAGGCGAGGAAGTCTGAGATCAGGCCGGCAACAGCACGGACCGAACAGGGGGTGTATAGAACGGCGTGCGTCGCGGGAGGAGGCATCACAATGGACCTGACAACCTTCTTTGGGTGGTTCGGCTGTGCTGGCAGCTCGGCGATGGCCTCGTTTGGAGTCGAGGGGTCATAGGGGCTATCTTCGCTCGAGCTTTCGGTCCTGGGGGCCTTAACCTTCTGAAAGTCTTCCTCTCTAAGGTCGTCGATTGCCTGAGGAATATGGTCTTGGAGGAGTGGTGATGTATTGACAGGCGCCGCAGTGTCCACGATAGCCGTCTGTGTCTCCTCCACATCATCTGGCACCGACGAGCCCTTCTCGGGGTCCAAGGCTTTCATGATTTTGTCGACTTCCTTGGGGGAGACGATGTTGTCCTTTTCTCCCGCAATCAGGTAAACGGGAATATCGAGACCGGCCCAGATGTCCAAGCCAGGGATTCCGCCAATGGCTTTGCCGTCTTTGTAAAGTGGTAGGGCGCCATTCGCCATGCGTCTCCAGACGGGCGTCCGGCTCTGCTTGTTGAAGCGATACTGCAGGATCCGAGTGGCTGCATCGGCGCCCTCGCCAACGAAACGTTTGACGCTTGGGCTCTCTGGACCACCCCAGCCATCCCAGGCTCGCCAGAGATCGAACAGCCATCCAGGAATCCACATTGCCCTCCTGGCCCATGTAGTCGTGTACTCACTTGGGGGACTCGAGACAGGGCAGATAGCTACCAATCCCGCCACGTAGTCCGCCAGAGACGTTTCATGGGGCACCTTCGTGTTAGCCAATTGGGCAGAAAGGGCCGTCCCCATGCTGTGGCCGATCAGAACGACGCGCTGGCCTGTATCCTTGTCTCGGTAATCCTCGATAATGATCTCCAGCAGCTCTACCAGGGCCTCTGTCGTGTAAGCTTCCCAACTGGTGACCGAGAAGTCGGACCGTCCGCAGCCGGGGTAGTCAATTGCCAAGCAGGGGGCCAGGTCAACAAGACTGCTCAACAGCGGGTGAAACTGGGCAACAGATCCGCCCAGTCCGTGCAGGAATACAAGCAGCGGCAAGGGCGCAAGGTTTCTGGGCAGTTGGTCTGCCTTGGCATGTTGTCGGTAGAAAACCCGAATTCCAGAATACTCGAAACGGTTGGTTTTGTAAGACTTGAACTCCGAATTGTCCCTCAGAAGGAGAGGGTCCGTGACATGAGGGTCAGTGGAGTCCCCGGCCCGCTGGAGGGGAGGAGCCGCCATGCCGTTCGTCTGAGAGGGTGCTGAGTGAGTGATCCGGGGTGAATTGGGGTGAATTGAGATGTATGGTGGGAGGACGGTCGCAACGAGCGACAATCGATACCCTGGGTTGCTTGTGGACGTCGAGCTCCCTAGTGGTTCCTGGCTGTATGCGAAAATCGCCGTTGAGTCACCACCATCAAGGTACAACAACAGTAACTCCCAATCCGGATTGGTCGAGCAGTCGGTGCCACCGAGACCGGGCTTTATCCAACCGACATGGGAAGCCTCTGGCGATGGAATATCAGTGTGAAGCCAAGAATCGACAGCGGAGTTGGTGCTAGGAAGCTTGGGACAGCTGCCAGAGACCCAGCAGGCCTGGGTTTTTGATGAACCTCGTTGACCCAAAGGGCCCACGGAAATCGCGGTCAAGGCCAGCCACGGGAGAGAGATCAAAAAAGGCGTTGAGGGCGGCTTGGCCTGTCGCAGGCCGGGATTGGCAGATTTGGTAACGGGGGACCTTGGATTGATATTGCTGATGAGATACTTAATTGGCGTGGATGAATTTTGAGATCAAGTCTGTCCGTTGGTGAGGATTGAGTCTTCAGGTTGGGCAGCCAATGGTGGCATTGCATCATCCCGCCTGGGGTCGGGACGAGATCATCATTGGAAGGAGCTGGGAACGAATCAGGGGCGCAGGAGGGAGACATGGGGTATTTTTTTCTGCTTAGCTAAGATTGACGACACTGGGGTCGAGAGTACGTGACCTACCTACCCTGGACCATTGATTGTTAAATGAGTTTCTTTCTTTCTTTTGTGTACAAGCAGGAAACGTCTGCCTACTGGGGTTTTCTAAACTCTTGAGTGCTTCAATATGCTACTGGATGGCTTCCCGACGTGCATGAATAGGCAGGACCTAACCTTGTTGTTTGAAGTCTCCACGCAAGCAATAGTGATCCACGTAATCATGTAAAAACCACTGATCCCACATTTAGATAATGACGAGTTGATCGAGCAAAAAAATGCGTAGAATGCCAAGAGTAGGTTTCCAGCGTCGTCTATCTGTATCCGTACATTTGTTCATTATTAAAGGGCCCCCTTGACCATCCAGATATATCAGATAAGTGTACAACAACCAGTAGGTCAATAATCTTACAACAGTAGTAGGCTGCATGTGATATATAGCCTCTCCCCCTCTAGCCTCATTACTTTGCCCCGACGCCGTCCTTCCACCCAATAGGTATCAAGGCAGCCGCCACATTCGAAACTCCCCTTTCCGTCGCCAACAAGTTGAACTGCGAAGCAGCGTTCCGCGTATCCAGGACCTCGACTCGCATGCCCAGCTCGGACAGATGCCGCCTCGTCTCAGGAGCAAGCGGCATAATCGATGGGCCGACACCAATGATTAGAAGGTCTGAAGTCGGTAGGTTAGCTGAGGGGTTGGTCCCTGGGATGAATGGAACACCATAACGCACCCGGACGAGGCCACAGCAGATCAAACAAGGCAAATGACCCCGGAGGAACCTCAAACTGCCCCTTCTTGTTGGCGAGATCCAGCGAACCCTTGGCCTCCCACGGCCGCCAGTTGAACACCTCGCCGTCGATCAACAAGACCCCGTTCCCGTCCGTGATCGTGGCGCCGCTGTTCAGCCCAAACCCATCGTACATGCACACGTCGACCGAGGTTGACGGAACGGGTATGCTGCCGAGCACGTCGAGCTCGCCAAAGTCGGTCGGTGGAGGCTGCGCCGGCGGCTCTTCCCCTCCCTTTCCCCGGCTCGGGCTTGCGTGGAACGACCGGCGACTTGAGATGGAGGGGGGCTGGAATGAGCGCGAAAGCGCTGGCGCTGGAGTCCGGAGAGCCGCGATCCGGGAATGGGAGGAGGAGGAGGGTCGGGGTGTCTGGGAGAGAGCTTGGCGCAGGGCGCTGCGCGACCTTGCAAAGCTTTGCGATGCCATGTCCGAGGGCGGCGGTAATAAACGGGTCAACACCACAAGGATCGCTGCTGGCAAATTAGCGGTTGGAACAAGGGTTCGGATTTGTTGATTCGAGGTTGTTGTCCAAGGAGAGAGATCGAGTGGTGGGGGATGGAGTCGATATATTTTTTCTAGGTCCCGCACGTCATGATGATTTCTCTCAGTCGTGGACAATCCGTGCGATAACGATCATTTCACCAATGCGAATTACTGCCAAAGCGTGGTAACACTCACAAATCATGTTGCCCAAGACATATTTTCTTTTAAAGAACACCGCCATATAAATAAATTTTCAACGGGGCAGGCCATACCACTGTGCAACCAACCCCTCGGCCCAATGCACAGACATGGCAGCTCCCTCAGCCAACATCACTCATGCACACAAAACAGCAGCTCAGTCCACGCCAGCTTGATGTTCTTTTTTCATTCAAACCACCAAGAGGAAAGTAGCAGTCCTAAAGACGGCAGACGGCCAGCCATCCCGGCCCCGGCCCGATGTATCATGCAGTCCCTTTTGCCCTAATGAACACCAAAGCAATGAACCGAGTTCCCCAGAGTTCCTTGCCCTTCCCGCGCAGAAAAAAGCCAGATCCGGCGCTCAGGAATTTGCACTTATTTCTTCTTCTGGCTCTGCTCCTGCTCCTTCAACACCTTCTTGACGATCTTCTGCTCCTCGATGAGGAAGGCTCGCACGATGCGGTCCCGGACGCAGCCACCGCATCGCGAACCACCGTAGGCACGCTGGACGGTCTTCTTGGGCTTGGAGATCTGAGAGTACTCGCGGGGTCGGAGAGCGGGGATCTATGGGGACCAAGGGTTAGTTCATCATGTTCTGCGGGGAGGTGCGGTATGCAGTTTGGTGGTGGTAGGGTGTTTCGAGACGATAACACGGAGAGCAGGTCGATTGGATGTTGGTGTGGCCTTGTCGGCTATTCGAAAGCGGCGTGCCAATCTCCTTGGCCGTCGCGATCGCATCTCCTGGTCCAACTCGCCCCCGGTCCTCTTCATGTTCGTCTCGTCCCTTCCACCACGTCGCGAAAAGAGGTGGGCGTCGCTATCGAGATCGACTTACGCCAGAGAGCTTGGAGCCGCAGTCACCGCACTTGGGGACGGTGCCGCGCTTCTTGATGTGAAGCAGGCGGAGGTCACCACCGGGAGTCTTGATGACTCGGGTTCGGTTGGAGGTGGTGTTGTAGCTGCGCGAAGAAGAGTCCTTTTGTCAGTCACGGCTGTCGAGGAAAAACAATCGCTCGACGATTGAATTGTGAGCTCGTCCGGGCATGGCAACTCACCCGTTGCGGCGGCGGTAAGTGACTCGTTGGGAAACCATTTTGGCGGCTTGGTGTCGTCGGGAGTTGCAATGAGGATCTCACCAAGAACGAGGAATTTCAAGATTGTGGGAAATTTTGTGTGGGTGGGAAGACGGATTGTGCCCGCTAAGCCAGCGAATCAGAGTGGGGCAGACACCAGCCCGGGCAGCTCACGTGATGCCACTCTGGGCTCAAGTATCGTCTCTTTGAGCAACAATTTTCCGCTCCACCTGGAGCCCGACTCATGAGATCTGTTCAACCAATCGACGACGCACCTTGCTTCTAGCAACTTGACGACTCTCGCTGCAAGTTCATCCCAACACTGTTTGAAGAGAATGTCAGGGACTCTCTCGGGTCCTGGCCGAAGGGATTCACAGCCGTAAATTGAATTCTCGGAATGCGGCACTTGACCCGTCATTTGATTGACAGTACTATGGGCTTGTTCAGTGAGCAACCGACGGAGGATCAAGGTTGGTTACTGGTCGAGTTAAGCGAGGTTATCGCCAAGACAGGGAATAGACAAATCGAGGATCGTATGAAGACTGGATCAAACTGTAGTTGCTATGCTCGAGGATTCCTTCCTCATGCCTGTATGAGTGCCAAGATTGAGAAAAAAAAGCAAACGCCCGTGATATCCATCCAAGAACACCCATGAACAAACGCATCGTACATCAAGTCATCAGTCATTTCTTGTCCATCGTAAACCAGTCAGGGTGGTCTTGATGCCGCCAGGGGACGATGCCTTCTGGCTCCTCCTCCTCCCTCTTCTTGACCTGGGCAAACACCTCCTTGGTGAAGTCATCGCGCATGATGTCAGTGAACTCCTTGACGTTGCCCTGCGCTTCGTTGACAGACTTCATGAAGGCAGCAAACATGACGTCGGCTGTGATGAGAGATGAATCAGCTGGGGCTATTCTGGAGCTAGAGTTGGGACTTGGCTTACGAGAAGGCTGCTTCTGCAGAAGCGGCTTGATCATATGGGGGATGGTTTCCCGCAAGAGTCGGACCTGAAACGAGAGCCGGATCAGCACGTTTGCGCGTCTAGACTTCTCGTATTGGAAACACCATTACCTTGATGTGCAGGAGCTTGAGCCTCTGCATGGCTTCCTCGAGACGGGCCTCATCCCAGCTCTCCTGGCCGGCTGCATTTGGCGCCTGGCCCTGGTGCTGGGTGGCTGGCTGCTTGTTCATGGCAGCGAGCGATGTTGTTGCACGGGCTCAAGAAGACGGCGAGCGTGAGTATCCAGAGATCTTGAGGGTGTCGAGAGGAGCAACACGAGGATCAGCAGCTGGCCGAGACTAGACGAGACAAGCAAAGGACAAGGGCAGGTTTAGTGAGCAATGATGATCGACGGCTGAGCAAAGTGTGCACGGTCTGAGTATTAAGGAAGAACAGAACAAAAAAAAAAAGAAAAAGGCCCGAGCCTGATGGCTCACTGCGGGTTGCGACGAAGCGTTCTAGAAAGGAGGGAAAGGTACAGAGCACGGAGGTTGACTCTGCATCTGCAGCTGGGCCTTGGGTGACGTGGGGCCAGGGAGGAGAAGCTTTGACGTCTGTTGGTGCAACCCCAGTCTACCGCAGCTGTCGGCATATTTTGGGAGGGGAGCTAGGTACTTCTACAATCAGAGAAGAGCCTCGATCAAGCAAGGAACCAGGAACCATCAGGTCCGCACCGTGTCGATCTGATAAACCGTGCTACTGGACTTGAGAGGACGGGAGAAGAGGCAGGACAATCAAGCGACAGAGTTTCTTGCAAGTTTTGAAACATTCTGCATCCTTCCTTGCCTTGCGCTCGCTCGCCCGCACATCGCTGCGCCAGCCCGTTGCCAGACGCTCACTGGTCAGGCCATCACGTGCTTTTGACTTCACCTTCAGATGGTTTTGAAGCTTCAAAACCAAACCAAACAACTTCCCAGAACTTCCGATCGGTGTAGGTATATCAAGACCCAGCGACCTCGCTTGGGGATAACCGCATGACTCCCCTGACACTGACAAATCAAGATCCGCCCGCGTAAGCACTCGATATTACGCTTCGGATACACAAAGCCTTTTCTTTCTTGATCTCGCCTGTTGCTCTCACCCTTGTTTCCTCATCTGCACAAAGCCGCTTCCCCAAAGTTATTGAGGCGAGGAAAGAACTTAGCTGGACAGGGAAGCTTCCGCAGCAAGGGTACGTACCTTCCCACATGGGCTGCAGGCTCGGCCTCTGAGTGGGCCGTCTCGCCCGGACCGGATCAACACTAAACCTTTTGTTACAGCCTACTTGTTCGACAGTGCGGATTGGAAAATCCTCACACACTCTTGCATACTGCTCCGAGCTCGACGACGACAACGACCAACAGCAGCTTCGGCCCTCCTAGACGCGATATCCTCCCCGCCTCTCACCCCAAACCTCTCTTATACCGCTCCCACGGCCGTCCTCGTCTGGCAAGACAACTTGCCCTCTCCACTTTTCCCAACTTTCCCCGTTACAACCGCCACCCTGGCTCAAGCAATCGTCATGCCGAATACACCACCTCCGGCGTTATTACCCCCACCAGAAGGCATCTTCCGAACCTTTGACGACCTGATGGCTTCTGTCCAGCGCGTCGCTAAGGATCAGGGCTACGGGATCGTCAAGCTGCGCGCCTCAAACTACCGCGACGGAAAGCCCACCCGCTACGATCTTGTCTGCGACCGCGGAGGTGTCAAGTACAACAGCACTGCCAAGAAGCGTAACCCGTCGACTCGCAAGATTGACTGTCCATTTCGCGCAAAGGCCGTCTGCGAAGTCCAACTCGGCAACCAATGGCGTTTTGCCATCCAGGAAGGCCGCCATAACCACGAGCCAAGAGTTCCCGCCGGCACGCCCGGCCAGGAGAACGCGCCTCTCGCAACCTCTATCCGATCATTCACCAACAAGCTCGATCGTCTCAACCATGACATGGCCCAGGGTCTGATGCGCATTGAGCAGCGCCTCGACAACATCGAGAAGCGGATGGAGAACCTTGAGGCGCGGGCGGGAGGTTACGAGCCGCGATTTCAGACCATTGAGACTAGAATCCAGGGAATGGAAGGGCCGCGCATGGACGGCATGGGGATGGACGATGTTGAATCGCGCCTGTTAGCCTCGACGGTCATGTAGGATCATGACCAGGCCATCGGGCTCGCTGCAAACCAAGACTCGTTTCCACCCCCAAACGAAGAACACGTCGGGACGTGCCCCCAGCGGCGGGATCCTTGAGACATGGCATCCGTCCGCGTGTTACTGCGGCTTCTCCAGAGGCCACGCAGACGACGAGCACAAAACCGGCCAGCACCCAAACAAACCACGGGCGGAAGAGAAGAGGTGCTTGTTCACATTCTACAGCAGGGCAGGTTGCTGGGGGGTTCTTCAGGGCTGTTCTTGATGACACACTGCGGGATTGTTCAGGGCGTTCAGGGAAATGGGCCCACAAAGTTGAGGGCTCTGTGAGATTACTATTACCCCCTTCATGAGGCGCGCGCAAAGGATGTTTCGGTCATGTTTGTTTCTTTTCTTGGGTTCTTTTTCTTCTCTGTTCATCTACATGATTCCTGCTTCTACTTCTCGGGACCCGATGGAATTGCATTTCTAGCATTGCGAGAGAGCCGAGTGTGTGTCTGAGAGGCACATGTGTGGACCGAATGTCAGGGCTCTTTTTTCTTCTAATGGACTGGACGAGATTTCCAAAGGTCTTGTTTCAACGAGACCGAGCATGGATCATCCAGAGAGGGTGTGCACAGCGCCTCGGCGCCTCAAGGCCGTGGAGGAAAAGAAACCCCACGGCATAAAATGTATATGTCTCTGTTATTTTGGTTCCCTCACCCTCTTCTACCATGTACATTATTAACGAGCCACTGATGAAAGTTACCGCATGGCCCTCTCTCGTTCTCAAGACCAAAAGGATTCACCCTTCTGTTCATCTACCTGCCTTATCGGTGATTGCTGGAGCTACATGATGCTGCGGCCACCCGTCGAGGTTGGAGGGCAACTTGGGGCTTCCGAGCCGAGGACCTGCTTCATCTCCCATGCGGTCTGGGCCAGTCCGAGCTCGGACCTCGAGCAGAGACGCAGGCCTCCATGTGGCATTTGGGCGCCATGGGCCGTTGACGTCGGTTGACGTTTGGCACAACCCGAAGCAAACACGCATGCGCTGAGCACACCGGCCCCACGCGCTGGGACATGTCACCAAACGACGTGCAGCCTCATGGGGGTGTTGGTCCTGGGCATGGGTTGTCATTGGTTCAGCAAGGTAGGTTTTGTATGACCCAAACGAAAAGGCAGATTGACGACGGGAGCAAGGACCAGGGAGTCCAGATGCCATGCAAGGCGTCGTGCGACAGTCGCTCCAAGAATACTCCGAGTCTCCGACACGGATCGCCTGGGTAGGACAAAAGACTTGGGACCTCAATCTCAGCCGGGGAGGGGGGGGGCTTGGGTGTTTCTTTACGATAGGCAA
>JABFEP010000414.1:0-30761 GCA_013618265.1 Fusarium albidum
GTCTACCCTTCAGCTATTACAGCAGAGCCTAGATGGGATTTGGAAAGGGGTACGAAGAAATAAGAGAATTCTCCCTTCAAGTTCCCTTGGAGCTGGAGATTTGATATTTACGATCTGACCTATTTCGTGGCCGACCTAGTTTTGTGACCTGTGCAGCTGTGCTTGGATCAAGCCCCAGGCTGAGAACACACTGTCGATCTACTGTCACTTTTGGCTGTGGTGGAAACCTCCTTGTCCAAGATCCTATTGGCAGCTTGTCTCACCGGCTGCAGCCACGGCAGCCCCTAGTCGACGGAGGGGCCGAGCCTTGCAAGTAGGGCGGAAAGGGGCGCATTTTTTTGATCTTGTCAAGACGAGACAACGTTCTCGTGAAGCCGATTTGGTTATTGGTGACGACCAACAGCTCCCAGTCTTACCGCCCCCCCCCCTGACGACTAACCTCCTCCGGGGGACTGCCGAGAACTTCATCTGGCTTTATCCGCGTCCGCCGTAAGCCATAGGTCTAGACATGATACCGAACCGAACCACCTGGGCATCAAGGCCTAACCAAAAATCAATAAGATGCTGCCGGCTCCCGAGAACTTGGCTCTCTGGCCCCTGGCGAGCGCTGCGGTAGTATCAAGACTCCATCTACACCTTAGCTCGGGGGGCGGTTTGGTAGTTGGGCAACCCCAAAATTCACCTGGCCGTAGAAACTAGCCCCGGGCAAGTTATATCCGTTGCCTCTGTTCATGTTCACGGTACCATCAGGAGCGTTGGCCATGTCGCTAGAGCCATGGTTATTATAAGTGTTGTCCAGGTGGAGTGGGCTGGAGCCGATGGCTCGACCATTCAAGCCAGCCATGGACGGCTCCGTCATGTGTTGGGGTTCTATTCCTGCGTTAGCTTGAAACCCGGCATGGTGTCTGATTAGAGTATTTTTATTTCTTTGGAAGGGGGGTGAGGAATAGGGTTTAACAATACCAGTTGTCATCAAGTTGGCTGGGACTCCGGATGCTGATAATGGCCATCGACTGGACCTTCCGAGTCTTTGTTCACTCTTCTCGTCGAAAGGGTAATGAAGCTCTTCCAAACAAACTCTGTGTCCGTCTTTGAGCTCCGATGCCAAGGGCCGAACAATACATGACAGAATGTAGTGTCGGATTGGGCCCTCCCCTGACAGCGTGTTGCTCAGGAAATCTGACGGCGGCTTCAGTGTCAGACAAGAACGTATAGCATTCTTCAGGGCCGGAGACATTCGCTTGGAGCGGTCGCGGTCGCTCTGCTTCTCCAAGTCCTGGAACTGCTGCCAAGCCTGCTGGACATCGCTGTTGCACTGTTTCCACTGGGCCGGCTCATGCGATCTTCTTGTGAACCTGACACCCGTGGCGATTTCGAGGAAAATGATGCCAAGGGCTAGAATGACGGGATGGGAGTGGCATTGCATCTTGTATGGTGGATTTTCAACCGCCTCCTGGGCTTGTTGGAGCTCGACAGAGAGATAGGGAAGGGCCAGGACAGACGAGGCCGAACTGTCAACACGGCGAATGAAATAGATCTTGTTGCTGCTCCACACTGTCCGAAGCCAAGAACCAGGATAAAAGAACAGCATCGAGTTGGCGAGGCTGTAGCAAAGTATCAGCTTCTCCCGGGGGGAAATGCCGGAAATCGCCATGCCATCTCCCAGGAGCTGCTGGAGAGACTCCATGGTTGTGTGATGGTCAGCACCATCCAGAAGTTCGGGCGTGCGATGCCATAACTCGCCATCCCGGGCCAAAAAGTTGACCTGGAAGCCGTTGCTGTCCAATAGCAGTTGACATATGTCCTCATTGACGGCATGCAAATTGTTATCCTTGGCCATCGGTTGGCACCTATCTCCCTATGTTAGAGAGTGCGTATGACGGATAAAGGGGTTATCTCACTGGCTCCCCTTGATGGTTTCGACATTCGTCACTTTCCACTCAACACTGTCTTTGCAGACAGGCAGGAGGACCTCGAACTTTGCCGAGGGATGGCCCTGCGTCGTGAATCCGCGCGTGGGCAACTTGGGGGCTAACTGACGGTGTGTAATGAGACCAAGCCTCGCCTCTCTCGCCTCTGGCGGCGTGGCGGCCCGTTGAGCGCAGCGGCATTTCCAGTGCTGCTCCAAAACATTGTGGACTCTGTCCGCCAGTTCCTTCATTCCGTGGCTGGGGTGCTGAGAGAGATTCAATTCTTCTTTCGACCCGGGCCTGTCTTGACAGTAGATATCGAGAAGATGCTTGGAGGCTTTCCTGACCCGCTCAAGGAACCTGTCGCGCTCCCTTTTCGAACTTCTTTCTTTTTTTTGAAACAGAGGAGCATTTTCAGGAATGAGATTCAAGTATTCCTGGCGCTTCTCGCTCGAATGCTCCGGTAATTGGAGGCATTCATCGTAACCTCCCAGGTCGCACGACTTGATTTTGCGGTTGAGACTTTTCAGTCGGAGAAACGACTCCGGTTCGCTCTGCCATATTACAGAGGCCGTCTGGATGACAGTGAGCCTTTTCCGCAACGATGAGCCTCGTTAATGGCAAAGAAGAGGACATACAAACCACTTCTTTGGGATCCGGGTCTCTAAAGCCTTCAGGAGCCCAGTGACCTCTTCATCCCTCAACCCAGAAGCCCATTCTCCACGGGACATGGACAAAGCCAGCCCTATATTCACCATGTCGGAGTAGCAGCCCTCGGCATCCTGGCACAGATCGGGAACCGAGCTGTCGAACTCTTTCGAGAGGGCTGCAAAGGCGGGAATGACCCCGCTGAGAAGCTCCAGCTGCCACATTGATATAAAAGCTGTACCCAGTGCTCGCTTTTCCAAGCAAGTGTTGAATGATAGGGTGGCGTGCCAAAGCTGCGGGACTCACGGAAGCTGTTGCGCAGGCACTGGGAGGACTCATGGCAGCTGAAGTTTGGGAAACGCGAGAGCAGGTGGGATGACCCGCCTTAAGCGGCAGAGAAGGTCAAGGGGGGGTGAAAGTGCAGTTCTCCTGCCTCGTAAACGAGGCCCCCAACCTATGAGCGCTGTCCTCAGACCGGGACGCGCCAGTTGACTCGGCGGCGGCTGAGCACATTTTTCGCGCAACCAGGCTGCGAGTTTATTGCATATGTCGGCATCGGGGGGACCCCGCGACGTGATTCATATCTCGGGGGTTCATTCCACTTGGGCCATTGGAGTTTTTTGTATCTGTGAATTGTTTTTCTCTCAATGCGAAGCCATCATGGATCTTGAAGCGGATCCCAAAGATACTGCCAGCCTCAAACATCTAGCCCACGGCTGTGAGAGGTATCTTCGCAAGATTCTGCAGGATGAAGAAGCTCGAGAAGATCTCGACAAGGCCAGAGTGAGAGAAGGGTTCTGGGCATCCCGCCAGTTGGCCGAGTTCAACTTGTGGTGCACCAAAGTCGGCGTGAACGCCAAGGGCCTCCGATCTGTTGACGTCCGACTCAAAGATGTGCCCGAGATCTGTAAGCTTCTCGGGCAGTTGCTCCGGTCGCTTGAGCGAGACCTTGACGGTTGGAGTCCCCCTCTACCCGAATCCACGAAAGGGTCGAAGGCTAACCACGATGGTCCATGATTAGAACTGCAGCGTCCCGCCAAAGTCCATAAACAGATGAACATGGCCGATGATGACGTGAAAAACTCAGATTCAGACGCTTCTTCGCTTTCTTTCGAGTCTCTATCCTCTCTTGGGTACTCTGAACCGGAGACTGCTGCTGACGATGCCTCGGCGGCGTGGAGGAAGCGGAAGCCTGTGCTGCAACGACACATCGAAGACACCATTGACCGACTACACGGGCATGCACTGCTGATTGAGCGCGCGGGAGCCAAACATCGCCGGGAACGAGTCGAGATATATCGGCAGAAAGAAGGCGTCAAGTGGACCTACGAAAGGCTCCAGGAACTCGCAATATGCAGAGTAAAGGCCGAGTTTCCATCGGCATCCGGCGTCTTCCAACAAAGAATAGCCGAATCGTTCGCCAGGCGGAGAATTCGGTTTGAGTATCTGGAGAAGCACCAGATGAAGCGAGCCGTCCAAGCGGATGTGCAAGAGCTGCAAGACTCGCCCCCTGAACCTGAACCTCAACATAGCCCGGCCGCGTTAGAAACAGCGCAGGATACCGAAAACATGCCTGCCTCAAACCGTGAAAAAGCCCGAGGCACCATTTACTCATCCACGGTCAACACCAAACACGACATGAGCCACCAACCAAAGTCGCAAGAACATGAGCGAGCAGAGAGTGTGGCCTCTGTTGCGCGGCGGCATCCTCTGGAATTTCCACCACCTCCTCAGTTTACAGGCGCCAGTTTCCAGTGTCCTTATTGTCGCCTCGTATTACGTTCCTTCGAGGCTCAAAAGCACCGCTGGAGGTGAGTTATGGCCGATATTGAAACAATGCACTACCTACATGTACTAATCACGCGAGTCAACCACAGCCAGCATGTTCTACAGGATTTCGAACCGTACTTTTGTACCTTTGAAAACTGTAATGCCCCGTTTGATGTGCCAAACACGTTTGATGGCTTACTGGGACACTTCCAGGACCACCTTGAAGAACGATATCACGTCGATATGCCCGGTGGTCAGCACAAAGAGTTTGATGAGATGGGGTTCGAACAACACGTTGCGCAGCACGGCGGGGTTTCTGAGGAATTGCTAGCCACCATGAAGCAAGTCAGCCGACGCAAGGGTGTGTTCCTGTTTGAGAGCTGCCCTTTCTGCGGCGGATATCCAGATGCCCTTCAGGACAGCCACCCGGACCCAGACCCAGACTTGCCTGAAGCACAGGAAGCACTACGACGACACATCAGACAGCATATGGAGGACATCTGTCTCGTCCTCCCTCCTTATCGTGAGGATATCACCTACAAAGGCGACCATCTTAAGAGCTCCGTCGTTGCTTGTGAAAGCGATGGTCGCAGCGACTGTGGAGAGACCGACGACTTTAGGACAGTCTGCGATCGGAAAGACTGCGACTGCAAAGACAAGGGCAAACATGTCGACGAGGACCCGATCGCAATAACTCCCGTCACTGACGCAAATTTTGTCTACTGGGATAGCATCTTGCCATACTTGGAGCACGATGTTGAGAAGGATACCGTGCTTGAGCCTTTCGTGCGTGCTTGGAGGAAAGCACAGTCCGACGACCAACTCGCAGACCGAAGAATGCCGTGTCGTGATACAATGCAAACTGCAGAGCAGCTTGGGGACCTGAAGAGTCGATATGATGGTCGGAACGGAACAACAGGCCAGGTCGTACACTATATCCCTCGATCCAAGTTGGAGGAGTTTTGGAGGCGCCACAGCATCCATGCCATCCTGAGGGGCCAGAACGTAGTCCATATTTGCGACCCCGACACAATCACAAAGTATTTCCTGGGCATATTTTCTCTCCTCTTATGGATTGAGGAGGTGCCGGCTCTTGCCCAGTTTGTCCAAAACGACGTTCGGGACAGCAGTTTTCCTCTTCAGGCACCGCCGTCCTCGTGGTCAGGCTTGCCATCCAACCGCGCCCTCTTCGATAAGCTCCAAGAGTCGCAGTGGATATTCTTCCCCGTCAGGTTCGAGCAAAATGGTCTGTATAACCAGGTCCTCAGGCCCCAGCACATACTGCCCATCAGCAACGAGGCTCTACTCACTCCTTCCCGGGGAGGCGACTCTGTCCAAGTTTACAAAATAGAGGCATTGGTCGACTCCAACCTGGTACGAACCAACCCCCCTGACGGTGTTTACCCGTCAAATACTAAACAATCCCACAGACGACCCTCGTCCGAAAGACCTACCCCGAATCCGACCGCACTCATTTCGACAGGGAGGTCAAGACCTTCCAGTATCTACGCAGCCACCACTCCAAGCACATCATCAAGTACCATGGCTCCTACCAGCAGCAGAGAAGCGACGGCACAACCACCTACAACCTAATCCTCGATTATGTTGCAGGTGGGAACTTTGAAGAGTTCTTGAGGAGCAGGCTCCCGCCCCAGACTCCGATCGACGTAGTCCGGTTCTGGAAGGCCTTCGTCGGGGCTCTGGAAGGACTTTACCATCTCCACCTCACCGAGATGGATATGGGTGCCCAGACATCCCAAGGGTGAGGATAACGCAGCAAGAGTCGCCTGCTGGTTTCGTCGCTGATGGCACATTGTAGGATCCATCAAAACATCAAGCCCGAAAACCTTCTCGTCCAAGGAGGCACCCCAGACCGAGACTACGAGATTGAGCTGGTCATCATAGACTTTGGTTACTGCCACACCAAACTCATGGAGGACGACCAAGACACATGGGGGATTGACTCGCATGGTGGCCAAACATATGGTGCGTGCTGCTTCCCAGCATCAGGTGCTCAATTCATCGTTTCCCTAACCTTGGACAAGGAGCTCCCGAGTGCAGCCACCATGCCAGCTACACACATACCGGAAGGCATCGCATCACTACCCTTGCCGACATCTGGTCCCTTGGCTGTGTCATGAGCGAGGCTGCGTGCTGGCTGGTCTTTGGCGAAGAGGGTCGTCGCAGGTATAGCGAAAGCCGCGCCGCTGAGACCAGAAACCTGCCCTCGTTCAATGACGCCGGCCACGAAGGATGCTTTCACAACGGCACCCAGGCACTGAGGGCCGTGACGGGCGAGCATGAGCGCATCCGTCGAGCTGTTACGGCCGACACCATCATCACTCAAGTCGTCGACATGATTGATGAGTACATGCTTGTCCCGGAACGACGTCGGTGGAGGGCGTGGGAGCTTCGCGACAAACTCTATAACCTTGCAGCGGCCGCTTGTCCTGGAATCGTTTGTCCAGGCACCCGCGAGCCTGTCTGGCCCTCCGCGTCTGAAATGACTCATGAAAGCTTACTGGGAGATTCTTGGGGGGCCACGGCTATAACTCGTATACCAACGCCTTCCCAAAAGTCTCCATCCATCATGGAATCTCACTCGTCTCCTTTTGCTGGTGCTTCATCTTTGAGAAGTCCGTCTGTTATGGGGATTCTCCCAAAGCCAGAGGGCTTCCACGCCCCCCCCCTTGCACAGCCTACTCCCCGGCGGCTCACACGACATATACCTACGTTGACCTTTGATCAAGCAAAGCAGTATCGCAAAGCCAAGAAGTCAAAGCTTCGAGTCGATTCCAGGGTCTCGGAGGTGATATCACTACTCAAGACCGGCCTCGAAGATCGGGACCACATCTTTTTCATTGATGACTCGCAATCGATGCGAGAACGTCTCGACGACGTTCACGAAAAGTTCCAGATACTTTCCTATCTGGCCAAACAGGTCAACACAGACGGGGTTAGACTCTGTTTCTCTTCCAACGCCTCCAAGGCCTACAAAGACCGGAATACCTCGAAGCTCCTGAAACTGTTTGACAATCAGAGATGGAATTCGTACAATTTTGAGCACAGCCTCTCAACCTTTGTCGACAAAATCATCCTTACACGCATCGCCGGGCGGCAACGGGGGTTATCGAAAAGGAAACCCTTGGGAGTATTTGTCTTCACCGACGGCCAATGGGGCACAGATCAACCGATGGCCGCGGGGGTCGAGGGTCCAATGCAGAGGCTCATCGACACGATCAAGAGGAAGGAGCTGGGCCGGACGCACGTTGCTTTTCAATTCCTGCGGTTCGGAAATGATGAGGATGGCATGCGGTATCTGTCTTTTCTTGATACCCTTGGCCGGAAGGATCAGTGGTAAGAGAATGGGATGCAAGGGACTAGAAACAGTGACTTGGCTAACTTTTTCGGATCAGCGACTTTATCGACACGAAGCCCATCGATGGAAGCGTCTTTAACATGTTCATGGGCGCCATCAATCCCGATATCGACATCGCAGACGAGCCACCCGCCCAAGGGCCACCCGCCGAAGACCCGCCCGTCATGTAGGGAAGCTCTTCGGATGCTGCAGCGGCCACGAAGCCCTGGGAAGAGCCTAAGTGTTGGAATCGCGCCTTTGTGAGGCCATGGAGAATGCAGTTGGTTGATGGTTCTTGGATAATGAAACTTTTAACAGGGTATGTTCTTTTCTTACGATACCTGGCGGGGACTGGCGCTATGGGGGAGTAGAGGACTTTGATACTAGACAAGGCTGATGCTATGTATTGGGATTCGTATTTTTGGGTTTCTATTAGGGGGAGGGGGGGTAGAGCGATTTTGCATCACATAAAGGGCGTCATCTGTTTGGGAGTAGTTCTTGATAGCTGTTGATAATCTTTCCAGATAGACCGACGGTTCCAATGAGATATCTGTGCGTTTCATTGGGAAAACTACTTGGTGTGCTATGTAATATGTACTTTTTGCGGCTTCAAGGGCAGGTTGATACCACAATGAAAAAGAAGACGGCATTTCTTGCCAGACGTCACAGCCCGATATCAAAGCAGCTGATTGTTGAAAAACATGATAAAGAGGATAGCCAACCTTGTTCACTTGAATACACGGCTAAATCTCTCTATATAAAAACCTCTCTCTGCGTGGCGAGCCGCTGCATGCAGACTTGGTCTCGCCCAGGAAGAACACAAGCACCTCTCAAGCTTCCGCTATTGTTCTTACCAGCCCACGACGGACCTAGAAAGTGACAAGATACGAAGCAGATAGTACTGATGCCCGGGGCTCTAGTGGTTTTAGCCGTCCTTGCCATTAATCATGATTCGGTCAAGTTGAGGGTGCAAACAGTCTTGATTTAGGTAACATTTCCAGCCAAGATGACTCGTAAACGCAATTCAATCCCCCTCGCTGCTCTCGCTGTCAGAGCCTGGCTCTTCTTCTGAATCTACCTCTTCTAGCTCACGATTGTATTCCTCCCAGTCTCGCTTTAACAAGTCGAACTGACTGGGCTGGTCCCAGGGTGAACTCTCTATCTCTTCCCTTAGCTCCTTGATGTAGTCCTCAATGCCTCCAATCGCCGAATCCAGTTCCCCGTCCTGGACTTGTTTGAGAATGGCACGATACCATTTATGCAGCGGATTCGTTTTCCATTTCTGTTTCTCCTCAATTTGGAATTGCAGTGCCGAGCAGGCAGCTGCTTGGTCTTGTTCTGACAAAGCGTGGAGGGCTTGTCGAAGGTGGGTGATGTCTTGCTCGGCTGTTCTGTCGCGTATGTCCTGATAGAGGTCCACGAAGGCCCGCTGCTCTTCAGGAGAGGGACGGCGGCAATTCAGGAGTGCCCAGTCTGGAGCATAGGTTGAAAACACAAAATCGTCCCAGGGGGGATTATTCGAGCGATCGAGGCAACTGGTGTCGATTCCATACATGTCCAGACTATTGAGATAATGTAGGACTTGGACGTTGCTGAATTGAGCGGCCATGTGAATTAGGCTGATAGAATTATGGTCGGTGACTTGAAGCGAGGCGTTTGCTTGTACAAGCCATCGAAGAAGTGGCAGGTTGCTCTCCTGTACTGCTATGAGTACTGTTGAATTTCCAAATTGATTCTGGGCTTCGATTTCAACTGTTGGGTCCTTAGAAAGAAGGTCGGCAATCGCTTCAATCGTCTGTGGCTCTGCTTGGTCACAGTATGCGAGATGATGCAGCGGAGTGCCCCCGTCCAAGTCGCGAGCGGTGGCCTTGGCGCCTGCTTCAAGCAGGAACCTTACCGCCTCGAGTTCGCCATATTCAGCGGTGAGATGCAACGCCGTGAGACCAGCAGGGGTTTGCTGTTCGAGAGAAGCCGCGCCTCTTAGCAGGAGCCGCATGCACCCAGTCTTGCCAAAGATGGCAGCCGTCATGAGAGGCGTCCAGCCGATAAAGTCCATGTCCTTTTGGTTGACGTCGGCGGCTGCTCCGATCAGGAACTCGACCACTTCAGCTGCATCTCCCCTTTCTCTGATGGTGAGGGTAAGTGGAGGTTGTCCCAATTCACCCCATTCGTCGATTGTCCAGGGCTCCTCCTCCGGGGCCTGCTTGACTAGATCGATTCCTTGGCCACGTTGGATGGCCTCGCAGACTCGTGTCTGGCCTACCCCGTCTCCCCTGTCGTCCGCCAACGATAGAATCTTCCGAAATCCAATTTCAAGCCCGCCTGGAAGATTGTTTTCCCCCGATAGTGTGATATGGATTTGGTGCAGCAGTTCCCTGTAGCCGTCAGCTCCGCCGTGCTATGGTATTGTCGATGGAAGTGGGAACTCAGTCTAAATAAAGGGAGTGGTACCTCGAGAAATCCTGGTCGGGTAGTAAATTCCTCCATAAATCCAATATTATTCCCGCGTTATCTAAATTACCTACCCTTAAAACGTACTACGAATAGCCTGGTTAATTTAAACTAGCTTCCTTTTTCTCTCATGGCTTTAGCTTACCCCGAGTATTCCACCATAGCCCAACACTGTATCATCTGGGTAAAACATAACATCTTGTTTCTGCATTGCACCATGGAAGGAGGAGGAGGGGGAATCGAGTACAGCGTGAGCAAGATCCTGCCGCACTATGATTCTTCTTGGGCGGAGGGCGGTTCGCAAACCGGTTGTGCTGCTGTAGGACGCCCGAAAGGATAACAAACATGCCGTGCCACAGCCATCTTGGGACATTATAGCTCAAATTCAAGGTACTGTCGCCTCTTCTTTCGCACCGCTTGTCGGTGCAACTGAGCTTTGCGGCACCAGGCGCCGCCTGGTAGCTGACCAAGCAGGATCCGAGGAGAGGAATCGCCCAGCTCGCGCTTCGACTTCTCCCTTGATGAGAGTGACACCGGCATCGACATTCTCTTGGACACTTGTTTCCCTTGATGGGTTGGATTTGCCATATTTGGAGAGTCGTGATGCTGCTCGAGGATTGAAGCTGGCCACATGGGCCAAGGTCTTTGATTGCCTCGGGTTGATCTGATTGCTCGGAGGCTGCTCTGGACTGTTCCGGGCCACTCTCATCAACCCCGGTCTCTTTTTCTGCTTCAAGATCCTCAGGCAGCTCCTCAATGATCAGTGGCTGCTGCTGAGGAACGTGGCTTGATAGATGGACCGTGAACATCTCGAACTGATGCTGAAGTGCGCCAACTCTGTTGACCGTCAGCACCACTATCCGAGACAGCCTGAGCGAGTACCTACCTGTCACGCATCATGTCGCTGGTCTGGGAAGTTAAGGCGTAGTGGAGGTTCAACTTGGCGTCTATTGCCTTTTCGCGGAGTTTCTGCAGCTTGTCGCCTTCCAAGAGCCATTTTCGCTTTTTCGCCTTTGCAGTCTTGGTCTTGTCTGACGACTCTCTACCGCAACGAGCCACGATAGCTTGCAGGCCAAGGTTGATTTCTTGCAGCCTTTGGGCAGTTCGTTGCATGAGCAGCTCCCCTGATGCGCTCGATGTGTATCTGGCTCTCTGCGCGTCGTCGAGCATGGCCGTGACAATGATAATCTATGGGGAAATCAGTGACTGAGGCGGATAAATGGCGGCAAGATATATCCCACGTCTGATTTGAGGTCGTCGAACTCATCTTGAATCTCGGGCAGCTGGCGGATCGTGTTGAAGATGTGTCGGCCTGCTGCTATCGCCTGGCCCAGGGCGATCGAGCTGGCCACTGCGCCAAGGACCTCCATCGGAATGGACTGAGCAGCTGGTATGGCTATAGTAGGTCCTTGAGGAAAGCAGTTTCCATGGTGCCCAAGGTTGCGGGGGAGCAGGGTCTTTAGGCCTGGGTGAAATCAGGCTGGGAGCCTGACTCTGAGACCCGCGTCCAGGCGCCCAGTGTTGACTGTTGGCTTGCATGACACGACTACTGCGCCTCCTTCGCAGCTGGAAGAACGCCCAATAGAAGGCCAAGATTTGCCCTCAAACGCTCGAGTTGATGCCATGTCACAACCGGCCGGGCGGTGTGGTTTCCAGTGGTGGCAGCGTTGTGTTGGGCGTATTTACTCAGCCTGCTGGAAATCACAGAAAACAAGCAGTCCTTCTCATGTAGCTGGGCATAGTATTTCCTGCCGAGCTGGGCCAGCCCTTCCTTCCCAATCAGCAACCACCTGGGGACCTCAAAAGCAGGAACAACAATTGTGCCTACCTTACCTAATGCCTTCCTCCCAACAAGCCCTCGTCAGCTAACCCCTTGGAATTGCACTTCAGATCTTGCGATATCAACAGTTGTATTTGGCATATACTGAGAGAATTGCACTGGTGATAGCTCAAAGGCGGAACCCCCTCTAATTCAAGCCCCAACATCGGCCGAGGCCGACGGGTTCGGATCCTTTCCTGGCTCCTCATCAGAAACCTCCCTTACAACCAACCAAGTCGGGATGATCTGGGCAAACCAGAGGCCAGTCCTAAAAGGCAGTTAGCTTAGGCTCACCACCACGCATTCGAATCTTCATACAGCAACGACGCGCCTCCCATCATGGACCACTTGACCTGCACGGCGTACCCAAAGGCCGCCCCGGCAGTGTTGACGGTCTTGAGGATGCCCGTGTACCGCGCCAGCTCCTCGACCTCTGTGGAGAGGGTGCCGATGAGGAAGTAGACGTAGCACTGGTACATGTCGTTGGCGTATCTGCACATGTCAGCGGGCTGTGGGCATGGCAAGAGCGGAAGACTCACTGCCAGTAGATGTAGAGGATGATGCTCATCCAGTAGTCGCCCTCGACCCAGTCCAGCCCGACCGGATGCCAGTCCGTGTAGAGCTTCTGGACGACGATGTTGTAGATCCAGCTCGTGGTGTAGAGGCTGAAGATGATGTAGTACCCCCGGCGGGCGACCTGGCTCCGCGTCCACCCGCTGCGGTCGGTCATGTACCAGAAGGTGACGTTCCCGAGGATGCCCGTGACGGAGTGCAGGAGACCTCCCAGCGCTCTGCCGCGGACGGAGTGGTAGACGGCGTTGAAGTTGCCGTGGTATGAGAGGTACCACTGCGAGTATACAAACATGGGCAGGAGGAGGATGATCTCCACATGTCAAGTGTCAGCGGGGAATAATCACACAGGGACAATAGCCATCTCTCACCTCTCTTCTCTTCACGCTGGAAAATGTCCGCTTGGCTTCTGCCCATGGGCCTACCTGCCTGTTCATCTTGACGGGTCGGCCATCGGCTCGGATGACCTTTTCAGGGGGGGACAGCAGCCACGCGAGGATTGGAGCAGCCGACGAGAGGGAGAACAACGGGATGTATGTGACTAGCAAGTTATTAGTGACTCTTCTTCAAAGGCGGCAGCTGTTTTTACTCGGAGAGATTGATCCGGCCGTGTTTCTGGTGGTGTTGAATCCGATGGCGATTATACCGCCGACTAGGGTTCCCAGAGAGAGCGAGTTGTACCAGCTTGAAACTAATTACGTTGGACTTGCTCGGGAGTCAATGGAGCCATCATTACTTACTGAAGAAGCCCTTTTTCCAGGGCTCTGGGTAGGACAGGATGATGGCGCCCTGGACGACCCTGCATGTTGGATCAGCCAGAGCACTAGAGGCTAGGTTATGAAAAGGTGCTGGTTGACCCACCAGAGAATGGACGATGTGAGACCCCCGATCGCGCTGGCGAGGTACATGAACCACACAGTCTTGAACTTGTTCGCGCAGTACAGCGACGCCCCGCGGACGGGGAAGCACAGGAGCCCAAAGCACAGCGCGCCCCTCACCCCGAGGACGTTGATGGCGACGCCGGCGAAGAAGGCGAAGAAGCAGTTCATGCCGTACTGCATGCCGCTCGTGATGTTGACGAGCAGCGGGTCCTTGAGGCCGCCGGCTCCAACGGCGCCTGGGTCAGAGTCAGACAGTCAGATCAGATGTAAAAGGATTTGAAAGGGGGGTCTGACACGTACCCAGAGCACTAATCATCCCGGGGCCGCTGAAAAACAAAAAAGCAACGATGAGGGCCTGGCAGGTGGTGCCTGAAGAAGGGGATCTTTTCGGAGACCACGGGCTCATCACGTTCCGAGACGGCCTTGCTGTCAGTCACCGTGGTCTTTTCCTCTATGACTGCCATGATGCTGATCACTGAACGATGCTGCAGCTGAATGTGCAGCAGACACTGATGGACGACGGTCTAAATACTCGCTCCTCCTTTTATCAGGCTTGATATTGTCTGTCCTTCACCCTCGCCATGGCATCATCTATCCTCGCGTTGGCATCAAATATCCCGGTACAAGAAGAGCTGGACAGAATAGCTGACAGAATACTAGATAGAGCCATCTCTGGATTCCCGGGTATACGTTTACACGCCGGAGATAAGAGATGCAAGTCATCCGATTCTCACGACCACTGTCTCTGACTTGTCCCAGGCGGTAATGCATGCAGGCCGGGATAACGTCATTGATCCCTACGCACACATCTTGCAGCCCCATGGTCTGACACCCGGCCCCTTGGCCGGTGGGATAGGCCCACCCTGGGACCGTCTATGGATTCCGCTTGCCGGTGATGTTCCTGCATCTGCACATTGCGGGCTTGGGTCACGCAATGGAGGGCATGGAAGGTGACCATGTTATATGGACTTGTCCAGCCGAGTCTCCCTGTACCATGGTGTTTCTATCAAGCCCTCAGTCCAGCCATGCCTCTCACTGTCGCCATCGTCGGCGCCCTCATCGGCCTGGCCCCCAACGGGCTCCGGACGCTCGAGAAGCTGGGCGTCCAAGGGGTATTGGAGGACGACCTCGGATGGCGCAGCCCAAGCGGGATACCCACGTTTACCAGGTAGATCTTGTCTGTGGGTAACTTATTTTAGACTACTAATGCTATCTAGACACTGGAAGACGGGTGATGTCGTGTCCAACAATGGCTATGACCGAGTGCCCGATCGACGCCACTACTTTTCCCGCATGCACCGTGGCCTCCTGCAGAAGGAGCTGCTGAAGAAGCTGCCGGAGGATATCCTGCATCCGGGCAAGAATGTGGTCGAGGTGCAGGTGGGTGAGGAGAGTGCCACGGTCTTTTTCGAGGATAAGACGTCCACCACGGTTGACCTCGTCGTCGGGGCGGACGGCATCCGGTCGGTATGTACTTGGCCCTGGTTATCTAGAGGATTACGGCTAACTCGATCCAGCAAGTCCGCAAGACGTTTGTCCCCGAGCACAAGCTCATGGGCTGGGGCGACGCCATGTTCCGAGCGACGTTCCCGTATGAGCTGGTCCAGGACATTCAAGGCCTAGACCAGGATTCGACCCGCTGGGTGAGGAACGAGGCCTTTTGAATATCGTCAAGGCACTGACGGTTCTACAGCAAAGCCCAATGTCCTAGTTCTTTGCCTCAAGACTGGGTATGTAGTTCTGGGATGCTATAGTACAGAGACTAACTAAAGACAGGCCCAGATGGCTACGGGGTCACGTTCAACTTCAACGCCAACACAAAGGACCTCGACGACCTGGAGAAGCCATCCGAGGACATTGTCTGGAACTCTCCAGCCAGCGTCGACGACGTCCGTGACGCATTCAAGGTGTGTCTTTCCGGTAGTCCCTAGGCGTCTACTGAACATTGACACAGACCTACCACCATCCCGTCCCCGCAATCATCGACCGGATACCCCCCGGCACCCTACGCAGGTACGCCAACGCCTTCGGCCCCAAGCTCGACACCTGGACCTTTGCAGACAGGGTCGTCCTCATGGGCGACGCGGCCCACACCCACGGGGGCGCCTTCGGGGCCGGCGCCTCCCTCGCCATCGACGACGCCTACACGCTTTACCTCGCGCTCAGGGCCGTCCTCCCGGAGGCTCTGCCGACCGAGCAGCCCGTCCCGA
This sequence comes from Fusarium albidum, assembly GCA_013618265.1. Classification (NCBI taxonomy): domain Eukaryota; kingdom Fungi; phylum Ascomycota; class Sordariomycetes; order Hypocreales; family Nectriaceae; genus Fusarium; species Fusarium albidum. Next base: position 15,618 of record JABFEP010000414.1, read on the forward strand.
AGGCCCACCTTGGACTGGCGCTGAGCCTGTACGAGTCGGTCCGGCGTCCACACGCGGCAAAGGTGCTGGACATTGTGCTGGGGGACAGGAAGAGGCAGTTTGAGCGGAACGAGGAGCTCAGGGCCGCAGGGGAGGAGGAGAGCGATGACAAGTTTAGGGAGAGGATGAGGGGGAGGAGGGGGGCACCTTGGCTGCATGAGCATGATGCCGAGAGAGCGTTTAGAGAGGCTCTTAATAGTAGGAAGAGATGAAGTTGAATATACAGAACTAGTACAGAACTAGTATTCTTTATATGAATCAAGAGTTGCTACTCTGCCCCTCGTAGAAGAACCCCAGATCCTCGGGAGACGTGATACTAAACCTCTCATCTCCAGCCTCCCGACTCGCCTGCTTAATATCACCGACCCTAGCCCTCACCCAGACCTCCCGCGGCCCCCACAACGGCGGCCTCTTCCCATCCCCTTCATTCTCCAAGCCCATCTCGGGAGGGGCCCTCTCAGCAGCAGCGGCGAGGTCGTACAGACGCTTCATGTACTCGACGTCCTGGGGAAAGTTTATAATGTGGATTGCCTTGCCCTGTCCCTTGGAGAGATGCTCCTCCTCCGCCCACGACTCCATCTCGGACTCGTCCGGGGGATCGAGTCGACCGGACCAGATCCTGCTGATGACTGCGCTCTGCGTCTCTACCAAGGGAAAGGGGATCCCCCTCTGAGGGACACTCAGGAATGCCAAGGTTGGATCTGCAGAGTACAGCATGTTCTCCCAGAGGTGTCCCACGTAGCCCCCCCTGGGATCTATAACGGCCGGGTCGAGGCTCTGCAGAAAGGGGTACGAGTAGTGGAAGCCGGTGCAGAAGATTACTGCGTCGACTCCAGTCTCTGCGTGTCCGTTGGAAAAGTGAACAGTCCGGTCGTGGGCCTCGAATCGAGTAATCTCGGGGACATGGACGGTAGAGTCTGTGTCTGGGGAAACTTGCTTTTCCTTTTCCGACACGATGACGGGGAGTCTAGCGACTCGGGATAGCTGAGCCGTGAGGTCGATGCCAGAAGCCGAGTTTCCAACAATGACGACTTTCTGTTCTGGTCAGCAGTAGATTCAAAAATCTATCTGAGAGTGCTCACCTTTTGAGCATATGCGTCTGGTCGGCGGTAAAACTTGGAATGGATGACAACCCCTGGATTGGCCTCGTGGAATTCAACCAGGCCCGGAACATTAGGGACATACGGATCACTGAAATGCCCGCTCGCCACCACCACGGCGCCAAACTCACTCGTCGAGACTTTACCGCCCCCAAGATCGAGCACCTCGATCTCCCAGCACTCAGAAAGCCTCCTGACCCCCAGCACCTGCGACTGATACTGGATATGGGACTCTACATCTCTGGCGTAGTCCTTAAGGTACTGCAGGACTGCTTCGTGTCGGGGGAACAGCGGCGTGCCGGGTGGGAACTCGCTATCACTAAAGTTCATGAGCGTGTGCGGGATATTAGTCTCGAGCTGCTCGTAGACGGGCGTGACAAAGTCGTGGACGGAACCGTCTGAGACAGGTACGGCCTCGTCCGGTGCACGGCTTGGGTGTGTCCGGGGGATGGAAAAGGTGTCTTCCCTGGAGAGGGAGGTGTAGTTCCAGACGCAGCCTGGGGTGGAGCGTTGCTCAAAGGCCTGGACGAGGGTGAATTTCTTCTCGGCGAGGAGATACCTAGGCACTGGTCAGAACTTGGATACAGAGCCCGAGACTGGACTTCACACCTGAGGGCTGCGAGTCCACTTGCGCCTGCGCCGATGACGGCGACGCGAGACACGTCGAGTTTCCTGGGGAATGACATGGCGGTACTGCTCGGCTTCTGTCAAGGCTAGGGCAGCCTAGGGGCGGCTTGATAACCCCCGAGGGATCCCTAGCTGTCAATGACAAGACACGATAATTTGTCAGCTCGACGACCGCCTGTATCCCACATTGAAGCCGTGATCCACCATCTAAGGATGCACTCATGGTTCTCGATTCCTTTGGACCCAGGAACACAGCGGATGTACGGAAATAGCACCCCCTGACGCCTTTGCATTGGGCTATAACGAATGTGGGATCGGTGGTTCGATCGAATCCTACTAGTTTCGAAAAGGGGATATTGGATACATGTAAGAAGGATGGCGTGCCGGGGTCGGTGAGTGACGTGCTGAGAGGGATTCTTTATCAGTGCCGACTTTTTTTTACCGGTAAATGACATGTCGGAGTATTCCGGACTTGGTATCAATATGGAACTTGGATAGGTCAAGGCATATTACATAGTGGATAAGAGATACTATAGAGTCGGTGGAGTTACCAAGAGGCCATCCCTAGGGATACTACTACAGAATCCAACTTGGTTGTCATCCCCTCCCTCCTACTCGGCCTTGACAACACGCTGCGTAGCCGTCTGCGTCTTGTGGAATCTCCACGGACGAATCTTTCTCTCAAACAGCTCATCCAGCTCTGCAGGCGATCGACTACACAAGGTCAGAGACACAATCCATAACTTAACACAGCCCGGCACACATACCTGGCCGTCTCGGGGATCAGGAACCACATGGCAACGGTAAAAGGCAAGCCGACTCCGCAGTAGAACCAGCCAGTCCTGAGGCCCCAGTTCCACTGATTGGCATTCACCATGTAAGGGGTCAGCACGTTCATGACCACGCCGGCCACGCAGGTCGACGCTGCGCCGAATCCGGCCGTGTATGGCCGGAGACGCTGGGACGACATCTCGCCGATGAAGCCCCAGCCAGTGGCGCCGTTGGCAACCATCCCAATGTCTGGAAGAGTGAGCTGGGTTCTTAAAGTGGAAGAAGTGAACTTACTCCAAAGCACCGCAAAGAGAACCATGAGGTAGTTTGTCGCAGCAACCTGCGGCACAACCCCAAGGATGCCGATTACGGTGGTGGACACCCAGGACAGGGTGGTGCCTCCGCAGGAGATGTTTCGGCGGCCAACCCAGTCGGCGGCAAAGATGAGGGCCACGCCGGCAGCGACGTTGATGCCCGAGGTGATGCAGGTGTACTTGAACGGGTCCTCTATGCCGGCCTGCTGGAAGAAGTAGCTCCCGAAGGTGCTGAAGAGGGTGAGCCCGATGAACTGCTGCGCCAGCAGCGTCCAGAGGGCGACGAGGGTCCGCAGGCCATCCGTCCCCAGGAAGATGGCGTACCACCTCTCGCGCCTCTGCTCGGCCGCGACGGTGCGCTCGTGGTCGATGGTCATGGACAGCAGCTGGAACTGCTGGTCCACGTCGTAGCCCCCCGCCCCGCGGTGCAGCACCCGCAGCGACCTCTTGGCCTGCTCGTGCCTCCCCCTGGTCACGCACCACGCGGGCGACTCTGGCACCAGGACGAGGTATATCAGCAGCATGACGCCTATCTGCGCCCACTGCGTGTAGACGGGTGTGAGCCAGTCGTGAGGGTCCCCCTAGGAGAGGACCTGCAGCGCCACGGGGGCCATGAAGTTGCCCAGGCTGAACCACAGGCTGTAGCTCATGAGGAGGCCGCCGCGGATCCGCACGGGCGCCACCTCGGAGATGTAGGTCGGGATCGTGGACTGCAGGCACCCGACGCCCATGCCTGCGAGCAGCTTGGCCACAAGCCAGACCTCCCACCGCCGGGCGAGGCTCTCGCACAGGATACTGCACGCCAGGATGAACCAGTACCAGTACATGGCTGCCTTGCGGCCGAACCGGTCCGAGATGAACGTCAGGTGCGTCATGCCGATGATCTGGCCGACGGACATGATGGAGCTCCAGCCGGCCAGTATGTCCGAGGCCAGGTACGGCTCGCCGTCGGCGTTGATCTCTGTGGCGAACTGTCGGACGAAGCCGGGGTTGGCGATGATGTTGCCGTTCATCCTGGACGAGTTGAGTAAGAGTTGAACAGAGATGCTGGAAATCTTACCCAATCTGGTACCCGTCCGTGGCTGCGCTGAATGTCACGGCAAAGCATACAGCCGCGTTGACCTTGAAGGCCTTTACCGTCTCCCACAGACCGAGTGTCTCGTAGCCAGAGACGCCCTGGCCCTTTGTGGCGGCGTCGAGGGCGAGGTCCTTGCGGGTGACTCCCTGCTCGTCGTCCGCCTGCGGGTGGTCGTGCTGCGTAGCACTGGGCTTTTCTTGGATCATGTCGCCAGTCATGGTGTCGGTGGACTCTGGAGAGGAGGACGGAGCATTAGAACATGAACAGAAGAGTGATGGGTGATTCTATAATCTATATATACATCTGCCATCTGCCACCAGACCACATCTCGGTGTAAAGCACCACGAGAATGCTTGGCCATCATTGTCAATGCATCCTTCTGGACGAGTCTACCCGTCTTGCCCAGTTACATCGCCTCGGGGCGTCTCCCCGAAGTCAAAGTCGTGTTTGCCCCCGGACCCCAGATGCGGAGGCGGGGATGGTCTCCACTAGTTTATTGGTAGCTCAGGCCGGGGATTGACAGGGGTCAGGGATGAATGGGGTGGCTCGGAGAAACGCCGGCCAACCTGCAATTGAATACCCGACGTTGTGCCTAGTATTTCCCGTCTCACCTCACTCCAATCCACATGAGGCCACTCACCAACCACCATGTGACAAACAGTTACGTGCATGCCCAGGGCAACCGAGTCATGCCGGGCACGCACTCGAACCGAAAAGCATGCGATTCGTCCACGGCCTGGACATGTCGTCGTTTCGGGTCATCGGAGCCCGACTCGAGGTTAGGGCAGCGGCATCAATCGGCCGACGTCTACTGATCGGCAGAGGAGGTTTCGGAGTCGATTCAGCCGACTGACGAAGCTCTGTCGTGTTCAAAACCCTCCTCATTGCACCGTTGCAGAAACACGTCGCAAGGCCAAAGAGGATAGTCGAGCATTTACCCCTCCCCCAGCATGTCTCCCAAGGTCATCGACGTCCGCTTTGAGCATTGCCGCCCGGAAAACACCCTGGGAGTGCACGAGACCAAGCCTCGCATATCGTGGCGCTTCGAGAATGCCCCCGACAACTTTGAGCAGCAGGAGTACGAGCTTCAGCTGAGCAAGGTCTCTGGAGGCCAGCCCCAAGAGGTCTGCTCCGTCAAGAGGGCTTCTCCCGACTCGCAGCTCGTCTCCTGGCCGCATCGAGAGCCCATCCTATCCCGCCAGCGCTACTCGGTCCGCGTGAGGGCGCTGGGAAAGGGCCAGCAGGAACCCACAGCTTGGAGCGACCCTGCGGTTCTGGAGGCCGGCCTCCTTGAGCCAAAGGACTGGAGCAGCAAGCTCGTCTCTGCTCCTTGGTCCGAGGGCAAGTCGCAGCCCGAGGACCTGTTTCGGAAAGAATTCACCCTCGACTCCAACGTCCAGTCGGCGAGGCTGTATATCACGGCCCAGGGGATCTACGAGGCCGAAGTGAACGGCAAGGTCGTCGGCGACTACTTCCTCGCCCCTGGCTGGACCTGCTACGACTCTCAGCTGACGTATCAGACCTACGATGTCACTGAGCTTCTGTCCTCGGACAGGAACTGCCTCGGTGTGCGCGTCGCCGAGGGCTGGTTCAAGGGACGGATCGGGTTCGAGGGCGGGCACCGCAACATCTGGGGTTCTCGCACCACTCTCCTGGCACAGCTGGAAATCACGCTCAAGGACGGCACCGTGCATACCATCGTCACCGATGATTCATGGACCGTGACCCCAGGACCTATTCGAAATGCCGAGCTCTATGATGGAGAGACGTACGATGCCACGGCGGAAATCCCCGGCTGGTCGAACCCTGGAGTTGCCACGGGAGAATGGGAGAGCGTGCAAGTCCTCCCTTCCATCGGAGAGTCCGTTGATCTTACCGCCGGCTTCTCCGAGCCTGTGCGGCGAATCGAGACGGTCAAGCCCATCGAGCTCATCACAACTCCTTCTGGAAAGACCATACTCGACTTTGGACAGAACTTGGTTGGATACGTCCGCATCAAGTCCGCGAAGGCGGCCCGCGGCCATTCCGTGACCCTGTCTCACGCCGAGGTCCTCGAGAACGGCGAACTGGGCATCCGGCCGCTTCGGATCTGCAAGGCTCAGGATGTCTACACCTTCAAGGGATCTGAAGACGGCGAGACATATGAGCCCCGGTTCACCTTCCACGGGTTCCGATACGTGCAGGTCGACGACTGGCCATCCACAGCAGGCCCCGTGCTGGAGGCCCTGGAAGCCGTGGTCTGCAACACGGACATGGAGGAGCAGGGGACGTTCGCGTGCTCGGACGACAAGCTCAACCGTCTTTTCAGCAACGTCCGCTGGAGTATGAGGGGCAACTTCCTGTCCGTTCCCACCGACTGCCCGCAGCGGGATGAGCGGCTCGGGTGGACGGGCGACCTCGCGCTGTTTGCGCCCACGGCGACCTTCATCTACGGCTGCTACTCGACCCTCCGGGACTGGCTCAATGACGTGTGGCACGACCAGAAGAAGCTCGGCGGTGTGCCGCCCTGCGTGACGCCCAATGTGCTCTTCGGGGACGGCGTCTGGGGCAAGCCCTGGCCCTGCGCCATCTGGCACGACGTCACCGTCCTCGCGCCCTGGGCTCTGTGGGAGGAGACGGCTGACCCGGCCATCCTGTCGCAGCAGTTCGAGTCCATGGAGACGTGGCTAAAGGTTATCCCTAAGAACAAGACGGGCTGCACCCATCTCTGGGACTTTAACGCGTTTCAGCTTGCTGCAAGTTGACTGCTTTCCCTGTGTATATCATTGACGCTGACGTTTACCAGGACTGGCTGGACCCCAACGCTCCTCCGGATCAGCCGCAGAAGGCTACAACCGACCCGCCGCTGGTGGCCAACGCTTTCTTGATCCACAGCCTGGACCTGACGGCCCAGATCTCCGAGATCCTGGGCAAGAGCGAGGCTGCAGCGCGGTACAGGTCGGAAGCGGCCAGCGCCCGAGCCGAGTTCGCGGACGAGTACGTGTCCAGGAACGGCCGCCTCATCTCGGACACGCAGACGGCCTACTGCCTCGCCATCTGCTTCAAGCTCGTCGAGCCCCGCCAGCTCGCCCGGGCGGGAGACCGGCTCGCCGAGGTCGTGCGCTGCAACGGGTTCCGCGTGGGCACGGGGTTCGCGGGGACGCCGTTCGTCTGCGAGGCCCTCACCCAGACGGGCCACAGCGACGTGGCGTACTCGATGCTGCTGCACGAGTCGTGCCCGTCGTGGCTGTACCCCATCACGATGGGCGCCACCACCATGTGGGAGCGCTGGGACAGCATGCTGCCCGACGGGACCATTAACCCGGGCGAGATGACGAGCTTCAACCACTACGCCTACGGCGCGGTGGCCAAGTTCATGGTCGAGAGGCTGGCCGGCCTGCAGCAGCTCGAGCCCGGGTGGAAGAGGGCGAGGGTCCAGCCCGAGGTTGGAGGGGACTTTACCTGGGCGACGGCCCAGCACCTGACGCCGTATGGCATCGTGTCGAGTTCCTGGACGTTGAAGGAGGGGACCGACAGGGATACTTTTACGCTGCAGGTTGACGTCGTGGTGCCGCCGACGACGACGGCAGAGGTTGTCCTGCCAGGGCCGGATGGGCCGAGGACGGAGGTTGTCGGGTCGGGCAAGTGGTCGTTTAGCACGCCTTACGAGAGAAAGTACAGGTGGCCTGTCAAGCCCATCTCGCGGATTCCATCGATGGAGGAAGGCTTGGACTGATCAATGAAATCTGTCCAGCCCCTTTTCCAGTCGTGCACCTCGACAGAGCTGCCATCTAAATCAAACACCGTCATATCCCACTACAGAAGAAAGTCCCCCCCAGTCTGCTTCAGAGTGAACTGGTACTCTGGCTCAAACTGCATGTACATGACCTCTGGCGTGCCCGTCCCGTCCTTCGTGTACCTCGCCTCCTCGTCGCTCACAATCGTCTTGGCCACCTGCGAGCCATCCGGCGCCACCGCCGCCTCGACAAGAAGCTGCGCCTGGCAGGCCCTCTCGAGGGCGATAAAGAAGGCCGCCGCCTCGCCCACGGTCCCCCCGCAGGTCAGAAGCCCGTGGTTCTGCAGGATCATGTTCTTCCTCTTCGCCCCCAGGGCATCCGCGAGACGCCCGCCTTCCTCCTCGGCAAACACCACGCCCCCAAAGTTGGCATACACCGCCAGGTCCTCGTAGAACATGCAGCTGTCCTGGTTGAGCATCTCTACGGGCTTCCCAAACGTGGACCACGCCCTGCCGTGGGGGCTGTGCAGGTGGCACGCGGCGTGTATGTCCGGGCGGCGCCTGTGGATGGCAGCGTGGATGATGAAGCCTGCCCTGTTGACGGGTCTGTGGCCCCCCCCTATGCGGTTTCCCCGTTCGTCGATGTGCACCATGTCTGACACGGTGAGGAGGCCAAAGTGGACGCCGTAGGGGTTGATCCAGAAAGTGCCTGGTCTGACGGGGTCTGTACTCTGTCAGGGTGACTGTGTGAGAACCAGACAGTGAAAACTCACCTCTCAGGCTTATGTGCCCGCTGCTGCCGTCTGCGTATCCGAGCCTGGCAAAGACGCGGAATGCGCCGGCCATCTGCTCAAGCTGCCATCGTCTGGTGGCCTCGGGGGTCTGGAACTGGGGGATCCGGTGGAGCTTCTTGACCTTGCCGTGCTCGTCGGGGGCGGCGTCCAGGGCGGATGTGGACATTTTTGAGTAAAACTGTTGAGGATCTGATGGTGTTGAAATCAAAGAATTCAACCCCTCTTCATGATCTTTGATTATCAACCCCTCTTGATTATCGGAAATGTATTCATGCGGATATGTTTGGATATGATGGCATCGGAAACCTCTGTGATTGGTCAATATGCTGACTTATTACATATGTCGTGATAAACCTATTCTCACCAAAACGGGGTATATAATCCACAAAGTACATCATCAACATGTCCTCCCAAGACTACCCCTTCAACCTCGGCTCCCACCACCGCCGCATCACCACCACCAGCGACTCCAGCCAGGCCTGGCTCGACCGCGGCCTGGTCTGGGCATACGCATTCAACCATGAGGAATCGGCACGCTGCTTCGAGCGCGCCATCGATGCCGACCCCGGCTGCGCCATGGCATACTGGGGTCTCGCGTACGCCGTCGGCCCCAACTACAACAAGCCGTGGAGCTACTTTGACGACGAGGACCTGGCATCCGTGGTGGACCGCGGCCACAGAGCAGCCAAGATGGCAGAGTTCAACAGCAGCAGCAGCAATATCACACCAGTCGAAAAGGCTCTCATCAAGGCCATCCAGTTGCGGTACCCTGCAGAAAAGCCCAGCAAGGGAGTCGACCACTGGAACAAAGGGTTCGCAGACGCCATGGAGGACGTACACCGGGAATTCCCAGATGACCTCGACGTCATGACCCTCTACGTCGAAGCAGTCATGAACCTCAACCCCTGGAACCTCTGGGACGTCAAGACCAGCACCCCCATAGAGGAGGCGAGGACCCTAGAGATGCAGGCTCTCCTCGAGAGGGCTTTTGCTCTGCTCGACGGCGCTATCCGTCACCCCGGCCTCCTCCACATGTACATCCACCTCATGGAGATGTCTCCCCGTCCCGAGTCGGCCCTCCCCGTCGCGGACAACCTCCGGGGGCTCGTCCCCGACGGGGGCCACCTGCACCACATGCCCACTCACCTGGACGTTCTCTGCGGCCGGTACAACCAAGCCATCAAGTGGAACTCTGCCGCCATGGCCGCCGATGAAAAGTTCCTGGCTAATACGGGACCGCTCAACTTCTACACCCTCTACAGGGCGCACAACTGCCACTTTCGCGTCTACGCCGCCATGTTCGCGGGCCGGTTCGAGGTCGCCGTCGACACGGCGGGCATCCTCGAGTCCTGCATCCCCGAGGACATCCTCAGGGTGGAATCCCCCCCCATGGCGGACTGGCTGGAGGCGTTCCTCACGCTGCGCGTCCACGTGCTCATCAGGTTCGGCCGCTGGGATGACATCGTGGCCCTCGAGATGCCGGGGGATCAGGACCTCTACAGCGTGACCACGGCCATGGTCCACTACGCAAAGGGGGTTGCCCACGCGGCTTCTAAGCGTATAGACAAGGCCCAGGACCACCGTCGGCTCTTTCGTCTCGCCGTCGACAGAGTCCAGCCGTCTCGAACGCTCTTCAACAACAAGTGCTCCGACATCCTCAAGGTGGCGGAGCAGATGCTAGACGGGGAACTGCAGTACCGGCTGGGAAACACCGACGCAGCATACGACCACCTCCGCAGGGCTATCCACCTCGAGGATAACCTCCCCTACGATGAGCCCTGGGGATGGATGCAGCCTACGCGTCATGCCTACGGGGCGCTCCTGCTGGAGAGGGGACACGTCCAGGAGGCTCTAGGCGTCTACAGGGCGGATCTAGGCATCAGCGATGACCTCCCTCGGTCGCGGCGTCATCCGAACAATGTCTGGGCTCTTCACGGACTCTATGAGTGTCTCGTGAAGCTGGGGAGAGAGTCCGAGGCCAGGGACGTCGGAGAGCAGCTGTCCGAAGCAGTTGCCGTGGCTGATGTCCCAGTTCATGCGTCTTGCTTCTGTCGACTGGAAACAGATAACTGATTTATATAGCACCCGAAAGTCTGGATTATAACGTGCCTAGCTTGGAAATGTCTAGTGTAATTTCAAACTAGACTCAGCAATCTTTATTCAAGATTTTCCATTTTCCAGACTATTACATTATAGACATGACCATCTCGTCATAAGGGCATGGCCCGGATATCTCTTCTAATATAACCTTGTCAGGCATTTTTCAAACAGAGCCACCCCTATATCACCAGTCTCGACAACTTTCAAACGCCATGCTCAACACCTCGCCAGACATCTCGGCCACTCCGGAGCTCATCTGCCGGCCAACTATTAGATAACCCAATCCAAGAACAATCAACCCAATCCAAGAATAATCATAACCAAATCCAAGAATCATAACCAAATCCAAGAACAATAGCCCGTTACACGCTCTCCTTGTTGGCGCGGCTGGCAACGCTATCTCTCCGGGCCACAACAGCCGCCAGGGCGGGATCGCTCTGGCCGTCCTTCTCCTCCCCCTCGGACGACGAGGGACGGCGGGCAGCACCCGTGGGCGGAGCGGTGGGGGCGTATGCGCTCTTCTGGCGGATCTTGCCGCCGTACTTGTAGAAGATGAAGGGGATAGGGGCCAGGACGGCGGCGACGCAGCCCAGCAGGGTGGCGGCCCACTGGATGCCCATGCCGTCAAACATCTGGCGCGCAAACAGGGGGAAGCCGGCGCCGCAGAGGGACCGCAGGAAGGTGTTGCCGGCGATGGCCGAGGCGGCGAACATGAGGTAAGCGTCGACGAGGTAGTTGAGCGACTGGAGGAAGATGGACATGAGGCCGAACCCGGTAAAGAGGCCGCTGAGGGCGGGAACGATCCAGTGGACGCTCTGAGTGTAGCCAGTCCTGCAACAATGTTAGTCAAACGTGCTTCATCCTCGGGAGAATAGTAAACTCACCATCCGAACCAGAAGATGCCAATGGCAAACGAGACACCACCGGCCATGACGTTTGGCAGACGCCACTCGGGAACAGGGATGCCGTTGTTGGCAGCCAGCTTTCGAAGGTACCACGGCTGCTGAGCAATGACGGTGGCTCCGGCGATGAGCTGGCCGCAGATCATGCCGAAGAAGGCCAGGCCCGACTCGCCCATGTTGAAGCCGTGGACGCCGACAAAGACGAGGGGGTACGCCGTGAGGAAGAGGTAGAGGAGGCCGTAGATGAAGCTCATGTAGATGGACAGGAGCAGGATGATGGGCTCGGTGAAGAGCAGGCGCAGGGGCCGCGAAAAGTTCTTCTGCACGAGCTCCTTGAAGTCGACCTCGATCTCCTCCTGCTTGGCGTGAATGCCCCAGTTCTTGGTGCGGCGTCGCAAGTCGGCCGCCTTCTCGATGAGGATGACGGGGGGGTACGTCTCCTCGAGGAAGATGACGTCGAGGATCAGGGCCGAGAAGCCCATGATGGAGGCCAGGTACTCGGTCCAGCGCCAGCCGAGGTGCGATTCGACGATGAACCCGCCGATGAAGGGGGCGAGCAGGGGACCGGTGAAGACGGCCATGGAGAAGAGGGTGATGGCCGTGCCTCGGGTCCGGTTGTCAAACATGTCGGAGAAGACGGCGGCGACGACAGCGAGGGGGCAGGCGCCAAAGAAGCCGCTGAAGAAGCGGCAGAGGAGAATCGTCTGGATGTCCTTGCCGGTGGCACACCCGATGGAGAAGATAGAGAAGCCCAGCATGGAGATGAGGAGAGGAAGACGACGGCCGCGCAGCTCCGAGAGGGGCGCCCAGAGCGAGGGACCAAAGGCGAAGCCCAGAACATAAAAGGTGGTTCCCAAGAGGCCGACTTCGGTGCCCACGTCGTACTCGGCCGAGACGACGGCCGTGGCGGCGGAGAAGATGGACGAGGTGAAGGCCGCCGTCATGGTGGTGTAGCCCAGGACGGCAGCGGTGACGAGCTTCTTGCTGAGCGGCCAATTCTGCGAGTGCATGGGGTCATCGGGCCCGTCAAACTCGACCACGTACTCCTCCTGCTCGGGCAGCGGCGGCGGATACGGCTTGCCGGCGCCGAAGCCGGGGAGAGGCCGTCTCGATGCGCGCGACGTTGTCCGCGAGCGCAGCCCACCGCCGACGGTGGCATTGTGCTGGCTGCGGGCAGTGACGATCCTGCTGAGCTCGGTGGGGTGGCGCTCGAGGTCGTTCTGGGTCGAGACGCGGCTCATGGTGTTGAAGCCCTGGCCGACCGAGTTGCTCCGTCTTCGGGTTGACGAGGCCGACGACGAGGACGAGATGGTCGAGGCGGACAGGACTCGCTCAATCTCTGTCGAGTCGCGCTGCTGGTATTGCTGGAATCGCTGGGGAGAGGCCGCGCGCTCGGCGTCGGCCAGCTCCTGGTCTACCACGTCCATTGGCATGGTGCTGGGAGAGCAGCAGTATGTGATGTCGGGTGGATGAATTGCTCGCCCTCGATGATGAGAGATGAGAGCGAGGAATTGAGGTATGAGTCAACAGGTGAGGGATCCCCGGTGGTGTAAAGGGCGGCGGCAGAAAGTTTATCAACGTTTCGAACGGGCGTAAAGCGGGCACAAGGTCTTTCGATGGCGGATAAGCTGCAGCTATGACGCTATAAGTTACTAAAGGGTCGGGTGGAAAAGCGCGAGAACGCGAGCCGAGGAAGGTGCCGTTTCTAGATAAGCGTCGAGATAGTATTAGTTCAGTAGAAGTAGGAGCAGAAGTAGAAAGAGGCTCTCAAACAAACAACTTAATCTAGAAAAGAAAGAAGTATAATAAAGAGTATGATTGAAACTATAAACAAGATCCATGGGGCGATGGCATCTCACAAGTATTTAAACGACCAGGTCCAGAATGTCCAGAATCTCGCTTTCCAAAGTTCCCCCACCAGTCCACTCTTGCATGATCCACTCTTCCTCGGCCCCAGTTCGTTGTAATAAAACGCGAGGACCCGAAGATAAAAAAAAAACGAACATTATATCCGTAATCACAGACAATTAGTAAACCCGTGTTGTGTGACCTGATCTTGTTCCCCTGTTTGCGAAAAATCTCTGCCATTCAACCCATTGACCACCGGCTTGGGTCCACCCTGCTATCGGCAGCCGCTCTCGGCACCGGTGCATTCGCCCCTCTTCCCTGCAGATCCAGTTGAGTTATCCGGATAATGACTGCCATATCCGTACTGCACGACACCTCTCTCAGTCAGCATCCTCCATTATTCAGCTGCCTCGGCCGCGTCCACAACGGAGCCGAGTTCCGTGATGGTCATCGTTTGTGCAATTGCCAATCACCAGAACCTGCACTCACAGCCAGACCCATTATTAGGCTCCAAGGGTTCGTTCCAGGCAGAAAATGCCTCCACCGTGTTCCCCTGGGGATATCTTTGAGATGGGAGTGAATTCCCTGACGGTGGAGAACAGGGGCCAACTTATTGAAGGGCCATCTCCCCTGCCGTTCTCCCTGGAAGCCTACTACAGTGGGTATATCATTCCAGATCCCTCCCCTTGACTTGACTTGACTCTCTCATACCAACCAGCTCATACTTGAAATCCTGCAATTGCTTCATTCTCGTCTGACAGGAAACGCCGAAGACGGTGCCGAAAAGGATCCATACTCTAGCTCCCTTTGAACGGGAAAAGCTTGGATCTTTCTCAGTTCACTGCGCCTGAACCAATGCACGGTGATGTAATTTCTTCGGCGTCGGCGACGGCGACTAGCGGCCTCTGCCCTCCGCTGTCCGGGTCCTCTTTTTTTCCACCTTCTCTGAAAAGTTCTAGAAGATTTCTCCGTCTAGGTAAAGCCGCGTCTTGCCGCTACAAGCCGTAGATTGTCATCCTTTCTAAGAGCTCTCCCTATTCTCACGACGTCTAGAATCCTCTGGATACCTCTACGAATACGATAGAAACGAAATCAGATCATTCAGATTAGGTACACCAGATATCACGAACGGGGCCGTCAATGTTATTCATGATGATTCCATGACTCTAAAAACGCCATACCCTAAAGCTCTAGCCCCTTGAAGAGATCATCGCACTCCCCATCCATCCTCCAACAGTGCCGTCCCCTCCTCCAGGCTCAGCCCCGCCGTCTCGGGATAGATGCGCCAGACCAAGACGTATCCGACGGCGCAGACGACGGCGTACAGGACAAACGTCCAGGACGGGCTCAGCAGATCCATCAGCGGCAGAAAGGTCAAGCCGACGATAAAGTTGGACCCCCAGTTGGTCGCCGTCGCCAGCCCGCTGCCCAGCGACCGGACCGCCAGCGGGAACAGCTCGCTCTGCATCCAGGGCACGTTGCCCAGGCCCAGCGCGTACGACGCGACGTAGACCATGATGCTCACGAGGATCGTGACGGCCGCGACCTCGTGCCCGGAGCTGGCTGGGGGGTCGTCCGCGCTGCTCCCGGCCTCCGACGGCTGCGGGAGCTCCAGGAACGAGAAGCCGTGCGCAGACAGCAAGAGGCCCGCCATCATGAAGGGGATGGAATAGAGAAGCACCCTCCGGCGTCCGATCCGGTCGATGAGCCCCAGCGCGGCGACTGTGCCAAGGAAGTTGGTGACGGCCACGACCAGCGAGGTGAGGGTCGGGCTCTGGAACCCGACAATTGTAAAGATGGTGGCGGAGAAGTACATGAGCGAGTTCTGGCGAGCATCCCAAGTCAGCAAAACTATC
>JABFEP010000416.1:0-32781 GCA_013618265.1 Fusarium albidum
GTTGCTGAGGGTGAGAGGGATGCTGATGCGGGAAAGATTCTGGATAAAGTCGGGTTCCTTCCGTGGTAGCAGTGGTGGATAAATTTGCAACCATAACATATGCCTATGGAAACATAATAAACAAGCTGTTTCTGTATAACTAGTTGATGCTCTCCGGGAGTCAGATTCGGGTATTCGCGCATCATCCAACCGGATCGAAGACCGAGAGTTCGGGTGCATGGCCGCAACAACCGACGCCGCGGGGAAGGGCGGGGATTTAAAACCCGAGGCCGCCATCGGAGTGAACCAGTCAAGTCACCTTCAAAGCATCAATAACAACAGCCATGTCTCAAAAGCCAATTGTCCTCCGCCTCGGCGAAGACATCAAGTACAACCACGAATTCTACAAGGACGTCTTTCTAGAGCGCTTCCACGTCGTCGCCAACGAGGAACCCGACCGAAAATCATTCATCAAGGCGCTAAAAGAACACAAGTAAATTCAACTTCCATGTACTGCAGGGCACACACTGACTGTCAGATATGGAAACTTCTCCGCCATATACCGCCCCCATTTCCAGACGGGCGGCGAAATGGGCCAGTGGGACGACGAGCTCATCAGCCTCCTCCCGCCGTCGGTCCGCATCTTCGCCTCGGCCGGCGCGGGCTTCAACTGGGCCGACGTGGACGCCCTCGGCCGGCGCGGCATCTGGTACGCCAACGGCGCAGGGTGCAGCGACGAGGCCGTCTCGGACACGGCGCTGTTCATGATCCTGTCCGTGTTCCGCAACTTTTGGCGATCCCAGCGAGGTGCCCGGTCGTGCGACCCGGAGGACTTTCTCGCTACTCACAGGCTGGTCGGGAGCATCTCGTATAACCCCAGGGGACACATCCTGGGGATTGTGGGGCTCGGAAACATTAGCAAGTTGCTGGCACAAAAGGCAAGAGCGGCATTGGGAATGGACATTCACTACTTTGATGTTGTGCGGTCGTCACCAGAGGTGGAGGAGGAGCTGCACGCGACATATCACTCCTCGTTACATGACCTCCTCGCCGTGGCGGATTGCACTACCCTCCACACGCCTCTCAACAAGCACACGCAGGATCTCATCAACACTGAGGCATTCGCTGCTATGAAGGACGGGGCGAGACTCGTCAACACGGCGCGGGGACAGGTCGTCAACGAAGATGCCTTGATCGCTGCGCTCAAGAGCGGGAAGCTGTCTGCTGCGGGACTGGACGTGCACTACCACGAGCCGCAGGTGTCGAAGGAGCTGGCGGCGATGGATAATGTCACGCTGACGTGTCATAATGGGGGGGCTGCCATCACGACGAGGATCAACTTTGAGTTGAATGCCATGAAGAATATCCTGCAGGTTGTAGATGGCAAGGGGGACTTTTGCGGCGAGCCCATCACGCCGGTCAACAAGGCGAGCTTTTCTGCTTGATTATACTAGAGATTGTCTGTTTATAGCATAGCAGGGGAGTACTTGACAGATCAAAATTATGCGAATCCCTGGACAAGCTTCCACGCACCCCAACCCGCAGCCCCAACTGCCATCCAAGACAGCAACCCCTTGACGATGACAATCGCCTTGATGATCTGAAACGTCTTCTTCTCATTCAGCCTTGGAAACGGCTCATCCGGCACTTCCCTACCCAGGAACTCGCACAGAGGCTCCCACCCATCCTCGGCCTTGAAGTCGAGCACCTCTGTCCCCCGTTTCTTGGCCTCGGCCCTGATAAAGTCATAGTACTTGTTATACGCCTCCGCAGTCCAGATGTTATCCGTGCCAAGATTCTCCTTGCACCATCGCGGAACATGCTGCGTCATGTCATACCACAGCCTGTCTGTCGTCCACAGCAGCCCTACAAGCTTGAACTGAATAGTAAAGATGAAATGCAAGCTGTCGTAGGCGCTCTTGGCCCAGACTTCAGGGTTCGGTCTCCCGTTCAGGACAACTTTGGCGTCGGGGTACATGTCCATAAAGTCGGTGGCGAAGTACACGGCGGGGAGGTCGCAGATTGCTCGGTGTCCGTGGAGAAGCTTGCGGAGGATGTTGTGCCGGGCTTGTGCATTCGGTTCGTTCAGGGCCTGGATCACGAGCCGCGACAGAGACGGGTGGGGGATGATCTCGGCCATGTGCATGGTGGGTGCGACGCCGATCCTCTCAAGGGCTGCTTGCATGGATGAGGTGGCGGCGCGTGGGAGCCCGGCAGCGATGACTTCAAGGGGGACTTTATCGCTGGAAGAGTCTTTGACGCCCTTGGGGTCGGTGATGAAGCGGACCATGGTCGAAGTAGTTCGTGGAAGGAGTCGCTTGAAGGGGAAAGCACAGTGAATCCGTGTTGATGAGGGCTCCGGTGAAGCATTAAATAGACATTCTATAGCATGGATCAGAGTCCGGGCTTGGCGCTTACAGTGGTACGGTCAGTCAAGGATAGGCTGATGTCAGATGGTGGTTGGTGTCCCTTTGAGAGCATTTGCGCGCGAATCGAACAACCTGACATGTCAGCAACAAGTCGCGACTGATTGCGAGGGGCATCGCTAAATTATTTCCTCTTGGGTATAGCGATGAGTCCTGGCATTCCATGGGCGGTGAGTCAATACCGTTGCGATGTGGCCTTAAAATACAGACTTGACAGTCCTGGCAACCATGCATCTTCAATTAAATAGTAATATCTTTATTAACTCCGAGCCTCGATAGAACGAATCATCTAACTAGTATACTAACTAGCACTGGACGAAAGGAACTCCTTCGAATTAGCCGCCTTCCCCAGCTCAATGCTTGTTTCTCATTGGAGGCGGTAGTTGTCCATCTCCAAGTCCTGATCAGGGATGACGCAAGCTATCCTACCTCGACAAACTGACGTCAGTATCCATCATATCTCTCTTGAAATGTACGAGATGCACAATCTCAACTCTTCCTCTATAAAACCACGGGCCATCCTCACTCAGGTCTTCCGTTCCCCTTCGAGCAGGTCATTACCACCAACACTAGTTCCAGACGAGATGGCATCACAGGCAAAGGACAAGAAGGAGGACCCTGTCGACGAAACCCCGCAGTTTCGTCCACGGCTCGGAAGTCTCGGACAAGAAGATGATTTCGAGATTGTCGTCATGATTGATGACAAGGAGAAGGAGAAGGGGAGGGGCGCGAAGCATGCCCCAAAGGTATGCTTACAGAGTCATCTCTTGTCAATAAACTAAGTGAAGCTGTAGGCCGATAAGGAGGGCGTTCAGAAGACGGATAACCCTGAGAATGCCAGCGAGGAACCAAGGAGGCCCAGACGATCTAGTTTTCTCAGGTTAACTGAATAGTCAACTGTCCACCGCATGTGGTTGGCTTACATTGAATCCATATCCAAGCTGGAGAAAAGAGACAACTACTCTATTCCACAGCGGGACAGTGGCGCAGTTTCAAGACAAGATGCATTATCCGGCATAACATTTCCAGTGGCGATTCCTTATCCAGCGATGCAAACGCGGGAGATAAGAACCCGCAGTGGACAAATCAAAAGCCAGCAAACACCCACGCCTTCGTGACGCTATCCGCACTTGGTTACACAATCACCGGCTAAGCCGCCTTGAGATGATCTAGACAGCCTCACTTTCTGGTCTTTCTCCAGGGAGTTGTCCATCATAATAAAGAACACGGTTTTTTAACCCGTCGTTGGTATCAACACTGGTGTCAACAGACTCAACACCCGCCGACATTAACTTCCCTCCTGCATAAGGCAAGATTGAATGCATCCCGAGAGGTTATCCCGCTATAACATCGGCTACCTGCCCTCTGGTCACAACGATTGGCTTAAGCCGGAACGGGTTACTGCGCCGCCTTATCTGTGGAACTGGCCGTGATACAATGTCTTAGTGCCTCAACTAACCCTATTGGAAGAAATCCCACGGGTCTAGACCGTCGCTCTGAGTGCCCCTTCAGATTTTCCTTCATTTCTCAGTTTCTCTTCTTCCCGTCTCTCTTGTCTTGTATCGAACGAACATCTGCGCCAATGAAAGTCCACCACCCCCCCGGTACGCCAAAGCCCCCTCGGAGGTCCTACAAGGCTTCTGCAGTCAATGTCCAGGATTCAGATCTCTACGTTTATCCGCATCTGGTTCCTGACCAGGATCCTTGCAAGGGACGGCTACTCCGTGCGTCTACCTCAGTACGTGCCGGTACAGTTCTCCTCGTCGACTCTCCCTACGCTATTGTTCCTACAGTGGACTCGTCGACCAAGTCTATCCTCTGCAGCAATCTCGTGTGCTCGCAACGTGTACCGCTGAATGGTTCCTTCGTGCGCTGTCCGAAGGATTGCTTCGACCACGTCATCTGGTGCAGCAGTTCCTGTCGAGCAGCGGACCTTTCACGACACGAGTATGAGTGTCCGTGGCTGAAGCGCAACGGCGACCTCATCCGTCGCCAGGAAAAGGAATACGACTTTATCACTCTTTGGCATGTCGTCCGCCTATTAGCAGGTTGGCATCTTGAGCTCCGGAACGGAACGACACGACACAGGTATTCCTGGGAGGACAAGTTCAAGCGGAATTGGGAAGCTGTCGAGTCATGCTGCGCATACCTCGACGCGTGGCCAGAAGAGCAGGTCAAGCACTGGAAGAGGCTGGCCGAAACGTACATGGGGAATTCATCAGGTCTGCCGTGTCTACCCAGTCCGGATGACTTGCTGGCTCTCA
Organism: Fusarium albidum; assembly: GCA_013618265.1. Classification (NCBI taxonomy): domain Eukaryota; kingdom Fungi; phylum Ascomycota; class Sordariomycetes; order Hypocreales; family Nectriaceae; genus Fusarium; species Fusarium albidum. The sequence goes on from JABFEP010000416.1 coordinate 4,670, forward strand.
TATGCAAGGAAGAGACAAACACATTCGGCCTCTATCCTTGCCTCACGGGACCGTTGGATATGATCGACCGTCCTGTCCCGAGGGGAGAATGCTACGGGCTGGGGTTGTACCCTAGAGCTGCGCAGTTTAACCATTCTTGCGCGCCTAACGTGAGTGGACCTCTCTTGGTTCTCGGATGACATGGCTGACGGTAGTTTAGGTCACGCATAAGCCGGACTCTAGAGGGAGGATGGTGTACACGGCAGCTCGTGATATTGACAAGGGGGAAGAGTGCATGATCACGTACTTTGATCTCACAATGTATAGTGACCTCGCGAGTCGACAGAGGCTGGTGCAGGATCAGTTTCAGTTCAAGTGTACTTGTGAACGATGTCTGGCGGAGGAGGCTGAGGAGAATTTGACGGGTATAGACTCATTACCGTTTGGGTTTTAGGACTGTTAAATGATGTGGTATTAGAACATGTTCAATCTAGTTTACGGACTATCTAATGATACTGATTGATTCAAGTCAGCTAGACACTAAACCACGGGTGCTCTAGAATCTCGGCTGCCGAGGGACGCTTCAGAGGATCAGTCTGGAGTATCCACCGCATCAACAGCACCAACTCCTTCTGCTCCGCCTCATCCACCGCATCTGATTTCTTCTTATCGAAGCGGTCCTCCAGGCTCTGAAAGTGTCCAGGGGCCCATTCATCCCCAGAGCCCGAAACGCCTGAACGGACTGAACTTTTATTCTCGTCACTGTCACTGGTGTTGTCGTCGGGAGGGTCCAACCTGTTGCCATCCGCGTCGAAATACCTACTTCCTCGGCTCCACATCTTGAACAACCCCTCTGGCAACGGGGCCACGGTCTCGTGAATTTGCACGAGGTGGTCATTATTGATATCTTCGTCGTAGTCCTCCCCTTCGAGGGGATCTACTCGGAACAGTGGCCCACCGGTCAAGAGCTCGAATAAAAGGCATCCGAAACTCCAGATATCAAGAGCCTTGCCTGGATTCAGTCCCAGAACAAGCTCGGGGCTTCGAAGGCCTACTGGGGTGAGAATCTTGTCTGGGGGTTGAGATTCGTAAAAGGCTATAGGGATTAGTTCCATGGTGTGGACAAGGGTGGTGTAGCACTTACCAGCGCCTAGATCAGTGATCTTGACCAGCGGATTCGCGTCAGTTGGGGCGTACTCCAAGAAGCTCTGTCCTTCAATGAGATACGGAGGAGCCCACATGTAACATCCCGGGCGACCTGCTTGGAGAACTGCTTGGTGAAGCGACGCTCCCACGGCTCTCCGATTTGGAACTTGGGGCATCGACGCAACATAACGTCCATGTTGGGACCCATCGGGTCAAAGACGTAGCAGGCGTGGCTACCGTTGGAGCCTTGATGTTCGAAGTAGTCCTTGAGACCGACGAGTCGAGAGGCCGCGGGGTCTTGATGTTCTTTGACGAGTTGGTAGAATAAGAGTTCTCGGTCGATATCGTCTTGCTGTGTCTCCGCGCGAGCGATCTTGAGAGCAACATATTCTTGCATCCTGAAAAAATAAGCAATTTTCTCACAATTAAGATTGTTGACTAACCGTTCATCTACGGCAAGCCAGACAGTAGAGTACGGGCCGTATCCCAACTTTCGAATCACCCGATACCGAGAGTTGAACACGTCACCCAGGCTGACGGGATGGTACCGGCCGGGGTGATATCCCTCGCCCCATTCGCAGGCTGTGCCGTTCGTCTTGAAGCGAAAGTCCTCGTCTTCGTAGGGATCCTGGCTCCCTGGAGTTGGTGGCCGGGACATGATTCCAGTGACGCCTCGGATGATGGAAGAATCAGGCAGGCAGCGTCGCTGTTGGTTCTGTCAAAGGTGTAGTCACGTGAAGCGTCAGGATCGATTGCTGCCTTGGGTCGGCAAGACGGTGGCATTTCAATGTTGCTGGATCGCAAGGAAGATGCAGTGCTTCCAGGGTTTGCTAAAACGCAGGAGAGACTAGCAGACCCAAGTTAGAACAAACAACCAAAAACATGAGGGCAAGCATATCAGCGAGATACCCGACAGTCCGAAACAAAGCAGATCAAGTCATTGCATAAAAAAAAGGCATTAAGAGAGACAAGGAAGGGGTTTGAACGATGGCTATCTGATAGAAATGGAAAGAGAGTTTACAAAAAAAAAACGCTGAACTTTTCCGTATCGATCTTGGTGCCGGGAGGGGCCTTTGGATGCCCGAAGGCGACAGGGAGGGGCATCTTTGAATGTATATACTCTCCAATGCACAATATAGTGAGCCTGAGTAGCTCCTGTAATCGAGTATAATCAAGAATGGAAATGACACGTAAACCCTTAGATACGGTAGTGGCGACACTCTCTACGCCCTGCACCATGCTGAGATAGGCATCAGCCCAATACACCCTTCATTCTTTCCGTGTTATCAAGTTCCAACGTCTGCCTTGCGTGCACGGTCTATCATCCCATAGCACACGTGCCGAGAAGGAGGACTGAAAAAGGGTCAGCAGGGGTCGAGGGAGCGGAAGACGTGAGGTTGTGGATCTTGATGGCAGTCGAGGGACAAGGCAGTACCAAGTTCCCATTTCATCTCTACGCTACGTCTTCTTATGAACACACAATAGCGAATCCATCATGGCCAAGTCTTCTGTCGATGCAGTCCATGGCTCAATCCAATTTACCAATAGCCGCGAGTACGTCGTGGTTTGGCGGATTATGAGACTTTGAGCCCGACACTGGCCTCCACCAACGCCCACACAAAGATGAAGCATCTTGCCGCTCCATCTCCACGATCCCATGGAAAGGATCTGGTGGGCATTGGTGGTCAGTTCTCGGCTGAGAGACCGGCCGAAAAGGGATGAAAGCTCCGTTCTTAAACTAGACGAGTAACTGGGACCGTTTGACCTAGATTAGCGACTGCTGGTTCGCCAATCCCAACGCGTAGTGGCTCAGATCAATGAAGTTGATATTGGATGCCTGAATTATAAAATTGAAGGCCGAAACCGATTTGGAGCCTTGTTACGGAGGATGCGCAAAGACCCAGGGCTGATGCAGATCTAGCCAATCACCAACAGGTGTACGCTGTGTAAATGAGGGTGCGTGCATAAGTCTTGCGGATGTTGCGTAAATCAGTTCTTGCGAGGTGATGTATTATAAAACTCGGCTTCGCTCTGCTGGTTTGCTTATAACAGGGATCCATGCGAGGCTAGATCAGTACTGCCTTTTTAATCTGTCCTTGTACTCACTCGTTTGCCCGTTGTTTTCATCTCTCCTTCCGTCAAGAGCTTCGCTTCTAGAAACACCATTGTGCTTGTCATCTCTCCAATGGCAATGTCCACCAAGGCTGGCCATGGCTCCGTCGAGTCCAACGTGTAAGCCACTTCCCATGTACCACCTCCCTCTGATACATGTTAGTTCCAAGCCCAAAAATATCGTCCAGAGTCCAATGCTTCGGTGCCTCAATGACACGTGCAGTGGGAGACCTGTCACCGAAACACTCCAGGACGCCCCTGGCATGTGGGACCGGATCAACCTCGACGACCCTTTGTACAGCACCGTTTCACAAAATAACAACGAATCTGCGCCTCCACGCCACAGCCTCTTGGCCGGGATTGGAGCCCAGTTTTCGAATTGCGAGCAAGGCACGCCTGCAAAGTTGGACCTCGCTGATGTTGCTTCCCCGGCTTCTCAGTCGGAAGCACGTCGAGCCGAGGGCGTCGAGTGAAGTGTATTTGAGACAAAGTTTTCAGAGATTAGGGTTGGTTTATAGAACTGGATGTATAGAAGTACGTTGATTCTCTCGAGGCCACTGAGCCCGTTGGTATTTGTTTGCAACTGTATTTCAAGTCTCGCTAGCTGTTAATAGCAATCCATGGGACCTACGCTTCACACCGATTATAAGCATCGCGTGGTAGCTTCTTTTAGTCTCACGTGTCGATGGGTTTCTGAAGTACGTTAAGTGTACTACTACGATCGCTCAGCTACCTGTTAAGGTCTGGGGGAGTCTCACGAACCTCGATTAGTTTAGATCCTATCTTGCCGTGCTTAGGATTCTTATATAAACACAAGTAGCTATTGGTGTCTCAATCTGCGGCAGTAAACCTTAAGTAGAAAGTAACACAAGTACCTATATACCTGCTCGGTTTCCTTTAGCCGCCTTAAAAAAGGAAGGGGGAACAGTAGTGGACGCAGTCAGGTACGAGAATTCGTGTCATCGCGGATACTCAGGCATGATGATCCATGACGGCTGGGATGGGCTAGTTCTTGGGATTCTCTGAGACTCTGATTGTCTGGTCCGTCCCGGTGAGTCGAGTTATCTAACTTTTGAGATAGAGTATTTGTAAGTTCGACGTCACTCTAACGGAGCCTCCGAACTGTTTCTTGTTATAATTATAGTGAGTAACAAACCCGTGATGAAGACTAAAGACCTCGTGAAACCATATACCATGTTCAATCACTGGACAGAATAAAGTGCACAGATTACCTGCCTTGTAGTCCCCAAAGTGACTCAAGGTTTATTGACCCCCGTTATTGGATCTCGGAAAGCAACGGCGATAAGCGACACTCGGTCCGACGCCTCGAGCACGTCGGGAGTGAAATCCAGGAATGAAATCCCTCCGTGAGGAACTGTCCATGTGAGCGATAATAAAAGCGGGTTCGACCTCGTTGAGAAAACATGACACGACGAGATCCACCTCGTCCGATAATGAATCCCACCTCGTCACCAATCGCAGCGTTTCGACGACGTAAGCCGGACAGGCATCTTGCCAACAAGATAAAAATCGGCTCGACCCACTGATTAATGAGAAAATTTCACTCTAGGTTTTTTCTTTCTGTGTTCTATAACCTTACGCAATAGGGATAAGCGTGACTTGAAGAAGCTGCAGCCGATGCGGCTCTGAACCATCTTCGGGCCTTTTGGCATCAAGATATCGTGAGAGTCAAGGGACTTCCACTGCCCAAGTCTCGCTAACCCTGATATGCAAACTCCAATCTAGATCAAATTATCAATTGCCATGCGTATACATTACTTGATGGATTTCCCTCCCGGGGCAAGACCGCAGACCACGCGATCCTGGGGTAACACTCCGGGTCGTCTCGTTACGTTTTTCATCACCAAGTGGAGACCCGGGGACCCCGACACGCGCCCTTTCTCGACCTGCTGGAGAGCCGTTTAACCGTTTTAAAGCTCTTGTACCCGTGTCAAGATTCCTTTAAGTTCCTGGGTGTTTAACTTTTCTGGGGTTGACTGTACCTTCATCTCTCTCCTCCATCGACATCATGACCATGGACCAGCAAAAGAACGGCAAGATGCCTGAGAACATGGCAGACGAGAACATGCTCGGCGAAACAGCAGAGGACGTTCAGATCGCCCAGCAGAAGCAGCTCGCCGCCAAGGGAAACGCCCACTTCCACCGCCTTGGGTGGAAGCGCCTCGCCATCGTGACAATCGTCGAGGCCGTCGCCCTCGGAGCCCTCAGCCTGCCGTCAGCTTACCACACCCTAGGCATGTTCCCTGGTGTGTTCCTCACCATCACGCTGGGCATGGTGTCCATCTTCACGAGCTACATCGTCGGCCAGGTCAAGCTTGCGTATCCGCACGTGTCGCACTATGCCGACGCGGGACGGCTCCTGCTGGGTCGCTTCGGCTACGAGGTCTTTGGTGCGGCCTTGGTCATCGAGCTGGTCATGGTGGTGGGCTCGCATGCCTTGACGGGTGGGATCGCGCTCATCGACATCAACGGCGGACATGTCTGCTCCATCGTCTTCTCTGCTGTCTCGGCCATCATCCTGCTGATCCTTGCGATACCGCCTTCCTTCTCAGAGGTGGCTATCCTCGGATACATCGACTTTGTGTCGATTCTCGCTGCCATTGGGATAACAGTCATCGCTACTGGTATCCAGGCTGGGGACTCACCTGGTGGTTTATCAGGCGTCGAGTGGTCGGCGTGGCCCAAGGACGGTGTTTCCTTCAGCGAAGCCTTCGTCGCCGTCAGCAACATCATCTTTGCGTTTAGTTTCGCCATCGGACAGTTTTCCTTTATGGATGAGATGCATACTCCCGCCGACTATATGAAGTCCATCTGGGCTTCTGGCATCATCCAAATCTCCATCTACACCCTCACCGGAGCGTTATGCTACGCCTTTATCGGTCCTTCTGTCCAGGCCCCGGCTCTTCTCTCCGCCGGACCGCTGATTTCCAAAATCGCCTTTGGAGTCGCCCTCCCCGTCATCTTCATCTCGGGCTCGATCAACTCGACGGTTGCCCTTCGATATATCCACGGGCGAATGTGCAAGGGGTCTATCCTGCAGTATATCAACACCCCCATGGGCTGGGCAAGCTGGATCGGCCTCGTCGTCATTTTTACTCTGATCGCCTGGGTCATTGCCGAGGCGATTCCCATCTTCTCCGACCTCCTCTCGCTTGCCTCGGCGCTTTTCGTCTCGGGCTTTTCCTTCTGGATCCCTGCCGTCATGTGGTTTGTGCTGCTGCGCGAGGATGCGTGGTACTCGCGCAAGAATATCCTCATGAGCCTGGGGTGTATTCTTGCCTTTGTCATTGGTGCTGTTACCCTCGTTGCGGGCACGTATGCGACCATCAAGGATATTGTAAGTTGGTTTCTCGTGTCTGTGATCACTGCTGACATTTCATAGATCCAGATCACTTCGGATGGCAGCTCCCACAAGCCTTTTACTTGCCGGTCTTAGGAGCAATGCCTTTAATTAACTGTCGGGGCTTATTATAAGAGGGACCCTAGATTCTTCTATAATGGACTAGTCAAAATGTTTCACGAGCTATCGTCTTGTTGATATGGAGCTATGATAAATAAACTTCGTTACCAACTGGGCTACGTATCAGGCGTGTCCCTCAAAGGCTTAACCCGGTCCCAGCGCTGAATCCCGTCATATCTCGTGTTCTGGACAGTAGTGACTCAACAGCTGCTGACAGACTTCAGTTCCCAAAATTGCTTCAATGTGTTCATGATTGGAGCTTGTTAATAAATACATCCTAGTTATACTCTGTTAACACACCTCTTGTTTCCCATCCAGTCAATTTGTCCTCGCATACTCCCTAGTAAGCAGGACGATTCATCCAGTCCTTGACCATGGACCACCGTCGTTGCGCCTGCCCCGTCGAGCCCTGGCTGCTGGTGCTCTCGCGGCGGCTGCTCATGCTCTCGCGACGGGTGACAAAGTTGGTCATGTCGGAGCCCCCGGTCGAGGGATAGCGAGTCGTCATGACTCTCTGGTTGTAGTCTGAGTACCGCACGGGTCAGCAAGGCTGTGTGTATTCCAGGGGGGATATGCCCACGGGATGCGTTGTTTCGCCCTGGGTTGTCGAGGACGGCTTGGTACGCGGCCTTGGCTTTTTCTGCTGCTGAGGGCATGTTGTCTGTGTCTAGGATATGTTGAGTCTTTGATGATAGAACTGATGAAGCAAGATGGAATGGTCAGCAAAGAGGGGTATCCCGCTCTTTATCTTATGCTCACCTTGTGACATTTCGTCATCCCTTGACGAGGGTTACATTGTTTGTAATCCCAGTATGGCTATCTGGTCATCCCATTTGACGACCATTGGAAGTATCTGAACTGCCATCCCATCATAACGCGGGGTAGCCCACCATCTCGGCTCGGCAGACGACACCCTCAGATACGGGGTGAATCTTATTGGAGAAGTGACGGATTGCACAGTCCAGGAGACACTGGGTTCTAGTCGGGGCTATCCTGAAGAGTTCCGAGTTGACCGTACGGCCTAACCAGGAACTCATCAGACTAGATACAAGCTGTCTCCATCTCCCCAAATTCAAACACCCCCTGCCAATGGCTCAAGTCCAAGTCCAACGCAGTCCAGTCCTCCCCCAGCTCATCCATCGTCTGAAACTCCCCCGGAAGCCTAAACCCAAACACATTGGAGTCCAGCTCGATCTGCGGCACATCCACCCGCGTGGGCTTCGCCCTGATTCGCATCCTCCCAAAGTACGGGATGGTCACCTCGTAATGCTCCGGGCCGTTGTAAGCCCCGTGCTGGGCCGCGTGCAGATACTCGAGCACCTCTGCGGACTGCTCCGCCACAGGACAGTCCAGCATCTCGGCCGTCCTCCTCATGCCTGCGGCTAGACTCGTGATGAGACCCCAGCGACGGTCCTCTATCGACCTGTGCACCGAGTTCTGGGATACCAAGTCTGCGGCGAGGACGGCGGCCGCGCTGAACGCAACAAAGTCGAGAAAGTCGCAGCTCATGGGGATGTCCCCCAGGGCGCGGATGTTCTGGTAGGCTACTACCATGCCCTCTGCCGACTCCAAGGCGGCGACACGACTATACTCGTATCTCTTGTCCTGGAGGGCCATCTCCACGTACGGCAGATGCAGCATGTTGTTGGTGGTGTGGAGGAAGAGCACCAGAGCCCTCTGCCAGAAGGCCAGACCAAACGGCATGCCTGCAACAAGGTGGTCATCTGGCGTCCACCACTCTCTGGGGATCATGTCTCTTAGCTGATCCACCTCTTCTGCTATGCGCATCGTGGTGGAATACGAAGCATCTCTCTGTAACTGGTCTCGATCGATGATGTGTCCGCAGATTATAGTTATCCGATGCAGCAGCCTCTTCTCCAGAGGAAGACTCTCGTCGGCGAACGGCTCCATGTAGGACTCCGAGACCGCGTACGGAAGCCCCAGGAACAGCGACAAGTGTCTATCCTGCTGCCACAGCATGGACCACATCTCCCTCCGCTGACGAGGCTGACCCTGTCGATGGAGTCCCAGCAGCATCGCGTGGTCGAGACCAGTCCTGATGCACTTCCACGCTCGGGAAGGACGGCCCATGAATATGAAGAGCTCGTACTGCAGCAGCAGAGCCTGGATAAAGTCGAGGCTGCAGACTGGCTGAGAGTGTCTCTGGAACAGCCCGTCTACCACGTCGAGGTAGTAGTGGATGAGGTCTCGTGCGCGCAGCGGCAGACGTGTGGTCTTTTCGAAATCCTTGGGCAGCTCCTGGAGGCAAATGCAGAACCACGACAGGCATTTCGCGACGATGCCTGCATCTGATGATCGCAACGACTCGTCCATGAAGCTCACACCCGATGGTACATCTATAGGGAACCCATAAGACGCTTCTCTTCTGGTGAACATTGATGCGAGCGGCCATATCGACCAGAAGTGCTGCGTGTACTGCAGAATGCTCACTAGAGTTGAGGAGTCGGGGATGAAATGGTTGATGGAACCAGCAGGTAGAGCTCCCTTTCGCGGCCCGGGTGTACTCGGCTGTGACTCCGTCGAGAGAGTCCCGCGGAGATACTGCAGGAGCGGCGCCTCATCGAATGCGTGCGAATCATCCCCCTCGGACAAGCTCGCACCAAGCGCGCTGCTCATGACTGCGGTTTTCAGCCGACGGGCCACCTGGTCGGGCTGCTGGTCGAGGGACTGGCAGAGCACCCTGACGGATTCCTCGACGCTCCCTAGACCCGGCTGGGTGCTGTCGAGGGCCTCCTGCTGTGACTTGCAGACTGTCTTGTGGAGCGTGCACTGCCGGCACTTGTCCTGGCCGTCGCCAAAGGTGCACCGGACCTTTCGGCGTCGGCACTCGGCGCAACTCTTGGTCCCTAGACGCATGCGCTTTGTCGTGCGTGAATTATTAACCTGCATGGTGTTGCTGACGAGTGTGGATATTGTAATCGGTGAGGATGATGTTCGCGCGAGTTCGGTCGAGGGCGGCCCTGGAACAAGGGCGGTAGTGGGGAAGCGGACAGGGGTTCTTATATGAGAGGCGCACCAACTCGGACGAAACTGGGGAACCTGCTGAGGATATGTAATCAGCCAACATGATAAATATCAAGCATTCCACGTTAGAATCGAAATACCATCATCATCATCAATCAATCATAAATCAGTCAATCATCGCCAAAATGAGCCAAGCTGAACAACTCGAGGCCATCGCCCAAAAGTTCAAGGCCATGCCCCCCGCCGAAAGAATCAACAACGCCGTCGACACCTTCACCCAGACCTTCAAGCCCTCGGCCGCCATCCAGGTCGGCTCCAAGCTGCCCGACTTCCTCCTCAGCGACGCCACCGGCAAGCAGGTCTCGAGCGCCGACCTCCTCGCCAAGGGCCCCCTCCTCATCACCTTCTACCGCGGAGAGTGGTGCCCCTACTGCAACATTGCGCTGCAGTTCCTCCAGCGGCGTCTCGCAGAATTCAAAGAGAGGGGCGTCACCCTAGTCGCCATGAGCCCCGAGCTTCCAGACCAGAGCTTGACCACGGCGCAGAAGAACGAGATCGAGTTTCCCGTTCTGACGGACCTGCACAACGACGTTGCAAGGAAGCTTGGCATCCTGTACGATCAGTCCTCGGCGAAGGATCTTTTCGAGCAGCTGGGTGTCAGTCTTGTTGAGCGAAATGGGGATGACTCGTTCGAGGTGCCTGTGCCTGCTACACTGCTTGTGGATCGCCAGGGGGTTATTCGGAATGCCTACGTTGACCCGGATTACAGGAAGAGGATGGATCCTGAAGTTGCACTGAAGTGGATTGATGAGTTGAACGCTTAGACGCCCTAGTACGCCATAGCACGAATACACACACTACTCTTTGGAATTTTGAACTGCACCATGTGATGTGTGCCCCATTGCAGCAACGGAACACCCTGGGCAGCTCTGGAGGTGTCTGTGGTTGTTGGTCAGCAGGAGGTAAGTTTCTGATTCTCAGCCGCGTGGGGATTGCTGTACTCGTTCGGTGTGTCATCACCCAGTCCTCTGCTCTGGCAAGAGTCGCCTGTCCGCTTTCGCGATCCAGAGAGTATGACCGCTCGAGAAACTGCCCGGCGCAGCTTGAAGTCGTGACTGCGTCCTGTGCACCGCATGCAGAAGGTGATGGCCCTGCAGGGCGGCAGAGGTCATGGCCTGTGAATCCTCCAAGGGCGGCTGGAGATAGAGCCTCACTCCGCAACGGCATCGTGCACTCAAAGATTGATCGCTAGTGCCCCCAATACTTACTTGCGTCCCTTTATCCAGTATTCAGCAGTGTTCGCGGGATTAGGAAGAATGTAGGTAGTAATAGTAAGTGTCTTAGAGTAGCTTTATAATATAACTAAGTTACTCTTATAGTTAACTTATTATATTTCTACTCATAAATCTAGTTATATTAAGTTATAATAAGAGTTAGAGTACCTCTCTCCTCACGAGCGACGAGGGCTGACGAGACATGGCGGCGGCAGACGGGTTTGACTCGTTAAAGTCCCATCGTTTGACTCCCAATGCAGGTCAATGAGTGTCGTGGAGTCGGGGTCTGGTGGTTTGTCTCTCTCATCACGGGCGACACCTTATGAGACGTGCCGACGGCGGACGGGGTTCGACTGGTTGGCCTCGTTTCGAAGGTCCCGCACGCCCCGCGCCGATGGCCAGGTTGGCAGCATCGAGGATCCGCCGCATCTCCTCACGAGCGACTCTGCTGTCGCGTTGACGGGGGCCTGGGCCAAGAGGGCTGCCCCCAGACCCTCCGCGGCGTCCGCGACTCGCTGGTCTTCCTCGACAACAGGCCCCGCTTCCACGAGCAAGAGGTGGAAAAAACCTCTCCTTAATGGCAGTTTGCTTTCACAATAGCAAAGAACACGATTGCCCCGCCTCTACGGCAGTTGCTGTTCCATGGAATCAGTTAGTGCCATCATGTCAGGGGCTATCGACTGACTTCGCCCGGTTTCCCGCCGTATGAGCACGTCTCCAGAACCTCCAGGCGACGGCAGCCCCCTTCCAGAGCGAAGAAGAGTTTGCAAAAAATTCTGCCTGCTTCTCGATAGCAAAGAACACGGTTGTTTTATCCCCAATTCAGCATTATAACCCAATGCCAACACAAACCCTTCCAGAGCTTCACGGAGTGTGAAAACCCCGTTATGACAGCCCGTGGAGACTGTCGTCGCCACTGCCGCGAAGACAGCGGGGCAATTTATCGCCATTTCTACAGGGGCGTGAGACACGGCGGCGGCGGATGGGTTCGACTCGCTGAAGTCGTCTCGGAGGTCCCGCAGGTCCCGCCCGAGGGCGTCGATGCGGGCTTCAACGTCGCCCGCTTCTAGGTCCGCGGTCAGAGCCGTTATCCTCAGAACGATGGACCAGCGGTCCGGGGTTCTTGATATATGGTTGTTCAACGTGGTTTGTCAAATTTTCTCTCTCACGAGGTTCTTTTAACGTGGTTTGTCTCTCTTTATAGGCGCCGACGACGACTTCTGGATATAACGGCGGCGGACGAGGGAACGGCTATAGTCTCAAGTTCCTTCTAAAGTTAGAGCTACAAGGACTAAAGTTAGGAATAGAAGATTCTAAAATTATAAGATATCATAGGATCAGAATAAGAAGAAAATTAGATAAAACTAGCTAATAGTTCCTCTAGCTAGTTAGTCTAAGTTAAGAGAAGGGTAACTCTTATAGCAAAACTGTAAAACACAGGAGAGGAGCTAAAGACCCGAGAGAGTAGAGACTGTCGTCGCCACTGCCGCGACGGTAGCCCAATTCACGGCTATTTCTGCTGCTGTTGCTACTGGTGGCGGTGGTGGTGGCCCGCTGGTGGTGGACCGGTGGTGGTGGTGGTTGTGGTGCTGTTGCACGTATTGTTGGTGCTGCTGCTATATGTGTGGTTCTGCTGATTCTGCTGGTTCTGCTCCGGTCGAAGACTGAGCAAACCTGGCTAAGCTCCAAGAAGTCTTAAAGTGACATTACAGGCGGCATAGAAAGGTAATAGCTTGGGTTCTTACTGCGTTTAGACCGGCTAGCAAGATTAAAGAATGGAAGGAGCGGCCCGCGGAGGGTGTTGACTCGTGATTCTCTTCTGATTCGACAATTTCAGCCGGGACTTGGATCCTGGGGTCAGGCCCATGGACTTGATTGAAGTCCTGGGACATTGCGCATGCCCAGGTTTGGTCCGGAAAATGGGCGAGCCCGTCGCAGCAAGCTGCGGCCACAGACAGCAACCCCTTCCTCGCGATGCCTGTCCTCCTCTCTTTGTCTTCCTCGTCGTCTCAGCAGGTCCTGCGGTAGCCGGATAATGGATGGATCATCTCATCAACGTAGGTAGTTGCCTGGGCAGATACCTGCGCAGCTGAACATGCCGAAGGTTGATGCGTCATCTCATTAATTTTACTAGTGAAATTCCTACTTAATTAATGTCAATTTCCAGCTTGCCGCTGCGGCTGTGGAAACCTTTCAACCCCGTGTGCGGTTCCTCAGCGTGCTGAGGTCTTTTCCCAGGTACCTCCTGGGTTGATTGGGCGTTCGGGTAGTTGCTGGCAGAAACGCTGAAAGAGCCAAGTTTGGAGATACCCAGGAAAAGGTCATACCAGTATAGGAAATCATGTACCTCGAAACTGATGGGTTTTTCTAACTAATGCTGAATTGAGGAAAAAAACAGCGTGTTCTTTGCTATAGTTGATGCCGGCAGACTTTTTGCACACTTCTTCTCGTGTTTTTCTAACGTAGCGGACCAGAGTAGACGTGGGAATAGAGAGAAGACCTAGAGGCTTGTCGATTCTGATTAAGAGTATCATCACTTACCTCCCACCTCCCGTGGTCGCATGCCGACGACACCCCGCACACCATCTACCACCTCAGACCTGTAACCTACGTCACTAGCAAAAACACCACAAACATGTTCCAGATTGCCATCATCGGAGGCGGCCTCGGCGGCCTCTTTGCTGCCTTGTCCATCCACCAGCAGTCGCCGTCGGGGGAAGTCCAGATTGACGTTGACGTCTACGAGCAGGCACCCGAGTACAAGGAGATCGGGGCCGGCGTTGGACTTGGCCCGAATGCCGCCGGCCTGGCAGTCAAGCTGGGTCTCGGGGAGGATCTGGCCGATATCACAGCTACAAGGGGAGGAATCTGGCTCTCGTTCCGCCGGTTCGACGATGCGTCAGAAGTCCATACGGTCGCGATGCCCGGCCAAGGTAGCATGCCGTACTTTTCGTTACACCGAGCAGAGTTCCTAGAGGTCTTGGTCCGCGCAGTACAACGACGGGGCGCAGCTGCTCTGCACACGAACAAGAAATGTGTATCGTTGGAGGTGTGTATCTGGTGGTTTGAATGTGCATGCTCCGTGGCTGAATTCATATAGGACAAGGGCGATACCATGCTGGTTTCCTTTGCTGACGGCACTACAGCATCGGCGAACCTGGTCATCGGTGCGGATGGAATCCATTCAGTCGCTCGTAACCACTATGTTGTATGTGCACTCTGCTCGGGACATGTACTATCTAACCCGGACAGCGGGACACACCCAAGTACGGAGGCATGGTCATCTACCGCGGGCTGTGCAACACTGCTGATATCGCAGATGCCTGGACGCTCCCGACATATGCAGCAGTGTTTATGGCTCCTGGGAAGCACTTTCTCATGTATCCCATCAGCGGGAACAAGATGATCAGCGTGGGCGCCTTTGTCTCGACCCCATGGGAGGACTTGGGCGACGTCAAGGAGAGTTGGACACTCGCAGGTGACAGGAGCGACGTGGAGGACCACTTCAAGGAATTTGCTGCTCCAGTCCAGACAGTCATTCAGAAGATGAAGACGAATCCTCTCAAGTGGATCCTGTTCGACAGACAGTCGTCGCCGGAATGGATCTTTTCAGGGGGCAAGGTGGTCCTGTTGGGAGATGCTGCCCACGCCATGTGTCCTCACCAAGGTCAGTTCCTAGGCTATTATCAGGGAACGACTGACTTTTCATGCAGGAGCCGGAGCAGGGCAGGCACTCGAAGATGGGTACGTCCTCGGACGAGCTCTTCAGGACTATTTCGAGGCCAGGACAACTCAGCCACGTCCTATCGAGGATTATCTGCATCTGTACCAGTATATCCGGTATCCTCGTTCAGAGAGGGCGCAAGAAACATCCCGGCAGGCTGGGGACTTGTATGAGATGAGGGCCGAAGAAGTCTCTGGGTTGAGCTACGAGGACAGCTTGCCGATTGTCAAGGATCTGCTCAAGGATCGCATGAAGTGGATATGGACAGAGGACATTGATAAAGTGTACGAGACGGGAATTGCCGAGTTGAAGGGGAATGTAGACATTGTGTAGACAAACTATCTCAAGCTGAGCAATTTATTATAAAAAAACACACTTAAGTTATCATTACCACCTAAACGACAAAAGATAGAACCGGACCACCTGAATCTCATCAGTCCACAATATAAGATTCAGACCCAGAGCTAGAATAAGCCGAAGAAGAGCTCGAATCATTAGAGAACTCGGATGACGAAGCCTCAGATGGCTCATCCATCTGGGTATCCAGGGCGTTCGTCCAGATACCCAAAAGGTCCCCCAGTCTTGGCCTGTCAGTCTCCCTCTCCGTCTCTGTCCCCAGAATCTCATCCATCTCCTTCATAATCTCGACTCTGACTTGAGCCCTGGACGTTTCCGAGGCAGCGACCGATGCAGCAGGCTTGGGGAATTTCCTCGGCCCAGCATCAGCGACATGCGGCATCGGCATTACCCTAGGGGGTGGTCCCATGCCCATTGGCGGTCCGATGGGATGGAAGCTTGGCGGCCAAAGCTTGAGCTTGAGCTTCATGCCAGGACGGATGGTTGACGCCCACGTCTCCTGGGGGATGCTGGCGCCGTCTGGGAGGCAAATGTCGTAGCGTGTGCGCAGGACTCGTAGTCGAGCGCTTTCCTCCCACAGGAGCTTGGAGAGGATGGATTGAGTGCTCTATGCCAAGTCAGAGAATGATAAGAAGGCCATAAACTGATACTTACTTCCCATGTGCGGCAATGTTCAAACGGCACTACGAGTTCACGCCCGACATCGATACGAACCGGCTCAACCTCCTTGCCGATCCTAAAGAAGAGCATGACAGAAACGTCGAGGGACTGCGATCTACCCCCCTGGGCAACCTCCTCGACGACCTCTATCGCCACCCACAGCTTCTCCCGAGAATCCCACTGCTTCACGGCGGTGATGGCCTCGTCTATCTCGTGACGCACCCGCGGGTCCAGAGACCGGTACTGCTCGAGCAGTCTCGGCCGACGCTTGAAGCGGCTCCGCGACGTGAGCTTTGACACGGCCGACTTTACAGCGTCGTCGTCCATCTGCAGCTTCGTGAGCTTCTTCTTGGATTTGCTGTTGAAGCTGACGGTTAGTTCGACGAGGACGGCTTCCAGGTTTTCTTTTTCCCAGTCGATGGTGGTTTCGTTGGAGAAGATCTGGCGAATCCACGATGGCTTGGGGGTGCCGGGCTTGGAGGGTGTTTCTTCAGGGGCTGTCTGCTTGGAATCTGGCTGTGTGCTGGGACCCGAGGGGATGGTCTCCTGTTTTTCATCCAGCGGAGGCTTGCCGAACTTGAAGCTGGCCCAAGTATCCCTGGTGGCATCAGTGGCGGCTCAAGGTAGACAATATGACATTCAACTTACTCGATTTCACTCTCGCTCTCTTCATCTGGACGGGCAGGAGGGTTAGTATCGACAGCTGTAAAGGTGCTGAGACGAGTTAGTGACATCGCAGATGAGTCCAACTTGTACACACCTCGTCGAGACGATGGACTGTGCATCATCGCCCACCCAGCTCGCAACCGAGGATGCCTGTGTAGCAGCCTCGAGGGCCTCGGAACGCTTCCGTGCAACCCCCTTTGCACGCTTGACTCGTCGCTTGTACATCCTCTCAGCAAGCCCCCTCAGGGCCTGCTCCTCCCCGAACGCGCCCGAAGTTCGTGCAGAAGGTCTAGACAACAGTCAGCTCTGTTCTTCTCTGTTTGACTGGGAGTGGCTACTGGAGCTGGTGCTGGGCAATAGTTCCAAGGAGCAGAAGCAAGAAGAGATCAAGCTTGATCCTCTGTAGCTCTCTCTCCCAGTGCCTCCGCCTCGGTCTCAGCCATATCGTGTCGAGGCCATTCCCCGCCTGCAGCCTGGCGATGTTGATGGGAACGTCCTCGAGTCCCTCCGTCGGCAGCTCGAGCTTCTTCTCCTTTGTCAGATCCTTGGCCGCCGTGTGCAGCCCAAGGACGATGACCAGGTAGATCCTCTTGCACTGAGCTGCCAGACGGTGGATGTCGCGGCGGGCAGCGTCTCGGAAGATGGGGAAGGGGGCATCGCGGTCCTTGTCGAGCGTCTCCTGGATCTGGACGAGGCTGGATGATGTCGCGCTGATGTTGAAGATGGTGCGGGTGAGGTCGATGTTGGAGTCGGAGCTTTCCACGAGGGTCTGCAGCGAGACGCTGAGCTTGTGGCCGGATTCGGCAATCTCAGCCAGAGAGTCTTGGGCCATGGCGGATGTCGAGGAGAGGTCAGGATATTCCACGATGAAGAGAGAAAGGAACAAGAGAAGAGAACGGGAGAGGGAGGACCAAATACCCCTCATGCTGTTGAGCCCAACCAATTAATAGTAGTACTCGCCGGCTGCAACGTGTGTAACCCCAATTGAGGCAACTGGCTTGCCATTCAGTCGCCTTGCGTCCAGCCATACAGACGTGCACTTCTGCCTAATCCTCCCAGCCACTAGCCGACAGGGCGCAGCTGCGCTTGTGCAACGCCATGCGTCTCGCATTGAAAGGATGGGGTGATTGGACGGCTCAGCCTGGGTGTGAGAGCTGAGGTGTCACAGTTGGGGGCCAGACGATGCATTAGCCTGGTGCTTTGGTGGATTAATGGGTCCCGTTCAGGCGGCCTCCTATCATGCTCTCTCTCGCACGAAATCTGACCAGAAGAGACGGCTTGTCCCACAGCAGATACAGTTTAGCCTCTTTAAAGAAATCCAGTTCATCATCGACAAGTTCCCAGTCATACATCCACACCATCTTGGCCAGTATGACAGTCATCTCGAGATACGCCAAGTTCACGCCGATGCATGCATGCGGTCCCAGCGAGAATGGCTGGAACGCGGCTCTCACTTCCGCCGACTGCTCTCCCAGCCAGCGCTCCGGTAGGAACAACTCAGGGTCTCGAAAGTTCCGCGGGTCGTGAAAGACGCTCCAGTTGTCGACGCTGACGACTACTCCGCGAGGAATGTAGTGACCGGCTACAACTGCCCCAGGGGAGATCCGCGGGGGACCAAACGCGATGGGGGGAAACACACGGAGTCCTTCATCTAGGACTGCCCTCAAGTATGGAAGACTGCTTGTTGTGTTTCCCGTGATGTGGTTCAACGAAGGCAACGCGGAGCGGACCTCGTCTGCCAGTCTATCAAGCGCCGTCTTATTCTTGAGAAGACAGTACACCACCCCCGTCAACACAGTCGACGTGGTCTCTGAGCCAGCGATGATGAGCGTGTTTGCCTGGGCGACCAGTTCATCTTCGGATATGCTCCCCTCCTTGAGCAGATGAGAGAAGAAGTCGTCGCGTCCGAGGTCGTTACCTAGGGCCATGCGTTTCATGGCTTTCTCTCTCGTGAGCTTCTGATGATGCTTCCACTTTGAGATGGCGTCACGGGGAATTATCAAGGGCAACGCCAGGTTCATCAACGGGAAGCGCTTGCGTGTGTCGTTGAGCATGTAAAAGTATGTGGATTCCACGATGAGGGATACCCAGGGATGAGTCTTGCCGCTCTCGACGGCCCCAAAGGATTCCCCAAAAGCCAAGTCGCCTAGAATTATCAACAGTGTTCTTGTTCTGTCGAGTATTCACTCACCAATGATGTCAAAAGTCACCCAATTGAGTGCCTGCTTCATGTCGATCCCAGGACCATTTGGATGGCCCATCTTGCCAATCTGGTGCAGGAACTTGTCGGCAAAGTTATGAATGACGCTCTCCTGCTCTCGGAGCGACTTGAGGGTGAATGCCCTCGCAAGCATCTTCTTCTGCCTCTGGTGTTCTTTCGGGTCCTGAACCTGCGCGAGCCCGAGCATCTTTTCCCCCGTGTCGTAGAACTTGCTCTTGACGAACCCGGTGCTTGCCTTGCCGCCCTGGCTGTAGATATCTCGATAGGCATCTGTCGTGATGAAAGAGAGCTCGTTGGGCGAGATGCGCACAACGTCACCTTGGACGGTTTAGTATGTAAGGGGTAATTGTTTGAGCAGGGTACATACCATATTTGCGGTGTGCTTCTTGGATGACGAGGGGATATCTTCCGGACATCCATGCTTTGACGTACCAAAGCTACACAGGTCAGGGACCACTTCAGTTATTAGGGGCGCAACTGACATTGGAGATAGAGGCCAGCTTTGGACCGGGGTACTTGGCGAGTGGGTGAAAATGGATGTTGTAGACGGTCAGGGCAGCATAGTATAGCAATACCTAGTCATGATTAACATTCAGGGCTTATCGCCGGCAGGCCAGACATCTTACCACTGCCAAGAAGCTCCAGCAAGCTTCTGCCAGATTCATCCTGGGCATGGTCATAATGTAGATGCGCTGGGTAGGACGAGATGCCTCTTGGTGGTCTTGATAGAGACTCGGCAAGGGGCCTTTATTACTCCAGATGAGGCGGGCGCATCGACGACAGCTCATCCTTGGCAGAGGACTATTGTACCAAGCTTACGCACCCTCATACTCATGTTGGTATACTGGCTCCCTCGGACAGTCGGACTCCCGTGTCGAACTCGGACTTGAAACGTGATAAACGCGCATTAAAAAGCCACAAGGACTTCCGTACCCCGGCCGTTGGTATCGCGTGACGCTAAAAGATGATGGAGAGGCGCAGGTGGTTGTCTGAACATGATGACCCAGGGGGATTCTTACCCCTAGTGCTTACGGATGGTAGAAGTGTGCTCTCTTGCTGTGCTTCGTTTGGCTGGGTCGGTTTATTGACAGGTTTTCCAGTCACGGCGCCTATAATATCTGATGTTCACGATAAGCTCCTCAGTCCCTTTGCCGCCAGTCTTCTTTCTGTGACTTACTCTCTACACCCTCCATCAACATGTCCATTCCAACCTCCCGGACAGAGCTGGCGGCCCGGCTCAAGGGCCAACATCTCTTTGTTCCCGACCTCTCGGCGCCACTGCGTCACTGGCCGGCGAATGCCAGTCCTCTAATAGAGCAAATCAGAGCCCTGATACCTAACCGAATCAACAGGTACTGTCATGTCCAAGCGAAAGAATACACTCAATAACACGAGCAGCATGACAGAGTGTCCGAGAAAGAGGGCCATCCTTGGAAAGATTGATGGCGGTCTGTTTTCCGCAACGTGGTGGCCGTACGCAAGAATAGACCGTGCAGATATCCTGTCTTGTGTAGCTCTCTGGGTACGAGTGCCACTTGTTTCGTCCGTATAATGCTCATTCTTCATTAGTTATTTATATGGGACGACGGTGATTATCTGTCATCTTAGTACAGAGAAATAGCTACTCACATGGTCTAGAGATGGATAACGAGGTAGGACCTCTATCTAGCGACTTTGAAGCCGCCCAGGCCTTCCGCACGGAGACAATATCCTGGGCAGGACATTGTCTCGGACTATCAAGTATACAAGAAGTTCCGCAGCCTTCGAATCACATCATTGCGTTCTTCAAGACCATTGCCGACGCGACTCTTGAGGCATATGACCTCGGTATGGACTGCAGGATTCTCGACTTGATGTAGCTCATCAGTTACCATTAGGCCACAGACAGATACTCTTTTCTGAGCTTCAGCGTTTTGTAGAAGCCACCGAGTTGGAGCAGGCACAGCGGCTAAGCCCTTTGCTGCC
Organism: Fusarium albidum; assembly: GCA_013618265.1. NCBI lineage: Eukaryota > Fungi > Ascomycota > Sordariomycetes > Hypocreales > Nectriaceae > Fusarium > Fusarium albidum. The sequence continues at coordinate 25,240 of JABFEP010000416.1, forward strand.
GACGGTGGAAGAATATGCAGCAAACCGCATGCAAACCAGCGCCGTCAACATCATGTGCTTCTTTGTCGAGTTTGTCTACTGCCACTTCTTCTGGGACACTAGGAAACTAACTAGATGCCGTCCAGATACGCATGTGATATCGTACTGCCTATAGAGGTTTTGACTGACCCCGATATGCGCACTATCTGGAGCAGCACCAACCGTATTGTGTGGGCGTGAGTACCATGGCAGCACTAGGAGTAGAGACTAAAGTATATAGGCACAATGATCTCCTATCATTGAAGAAAGAAGTGGTAGACGTGCCGATTAAACTTGTTCAGACAAGACGCTGACTTGATTGCAGGCACAAAGCACAGTCGATAGCATGGTGCCACTGCTCTTCCATGAGCTGGGTTCCCTGGATCAGGCCATTGAAGCAGTCATGGGGATTGCGGAAAGGGCGGCCGTCAACCTTGAGGCCTCGGAGGAGACTCTACTTGCAAGGCATGCCCACGATGCGGCACTGCATAGGGATCTGAAGGCATATATCGACGGTTGCAAGCACATTTGCACTGGAAACTTGATTTGGAGTTTGCGGACGAAGCGCTACGGTATTGGTGATGATGTTAAGGATGGAGGCTTGAGCATATGTTTGTAGTATTTGTTGTTTTGCGGACTATACCCTTTCATGAACTTCCCTCCTTGCAACTCTACCTCTATGTATTGTACTTTTTGCGCCTCCAAGGGCATATTGCTTCCGCGATGTACAGAGGCTGTGGATGGCATTAACCAAACCTGGAGAGGTTATCCAACACTCAGAACATGCCCTGTGATCTTGAAGTTCTTCAGATAGTCTTGCCTATGTCTGTTACTAGAGTCCCGGTCCCCCAAGCAAGAAATCCCTCATACACTTTGCCATATCAGACCCCTCAAACTCTCTCGATTCCTTGCTCCTGACATCTTGAAAGGTCTCCTCGTCAATGATGTGCTCCTCACGAAAGTGATCCAGCAGATGGTGCGCGATGAATGTGTCAAACTCGGGATGACCCTGATACCCTAGGACTCTTCCCTCCTGGTACATGATCTGGTTCTCACACGAGGCGCTGGATCCAAGATTTTCCATGCCAGGCGGGAGATGGACCACCATGTCTCGATGCATCTGGTGGATATTCTGAAGCTTGTCAGTCAAGCAAGGGACTTGGACCGGGGATCATACCAGTGTGTCTACGCCGAAGAGGGCTTTCCCATTAGGAGACAACTTGATTTCGTGAACGCCGAGTTCATAGCCTTCCGAGCTAAGAATTACCCTGCCGCCTAGGGCTCTTGCGATGATCTGATGGCCAAAGCAGATCCCAGCAAGTGGAATACTCGCTTGGTAAGCTTGTGTGATGAAGTTCAGAAGAGCAGGGACCCAAGGGTGGTCATCGTACGCAGTATATTCTGTTCCCCGTTATCTCATGTCTCCACATTTGATCATGCAACTCACTGCTTCCCGGAATCAAGACACCGTTAATGTCAGCAATATCAGGGTAATCACCGTCCGTGACGACATTGTGCCGAGATATCCTGACAGACGAAGAGTCGGCGCCAAAAACAAACCGAGAAACGACATCCCCGTATGCCCCGTACTTGTCAGTGATGACAGGGGGCAGAGATTCAAACTCTAGCAGCAGAATGTGTCTCTTAGCCATGTTGTTGTTGGGGTCAGGAACGGCTGTCTGACGACCAAATCGGACTTTTATCTTTGCACACGTCACGAGGGAACATGTCACGTAATCGGAGGGTGGCAGCTCGGCTGAATACGAGCCGAACGTGCCCGCCGTGACATCGGACGATAGCCGAGTCCGCGCAGTGACTTGGGGGGTGGACTCGGGAGAGCCGGCTGGAAATCTCGAGAAATTGCCGCTCTTGGTAAAGGCCAGGCAAGACTAGGCTTTTGGGATCGATGAAATGGCATAAAAAGTGGAAATACTGACAGGGGGGTTCTCGAGTTTCTACCAAGTTGGGTATAAACCCCAGTCACTGCTGGAAGGCCCCATTCACTGCAGGATCGGCAGTTGGCACGTTGTAGGGCAACATCACTGGTGCTTGCAGTCATAGATGTGCAGAGGACCCATTCAGGTTGGATAATCTATCACCAATCTTCTGGCCGTTCAAACCCATCACAATACAATGGTCTGTCAGGACTCCAAGATAGCTGCCGAACTGGTGCTACTCGTACCTGCGCGCAACATAACTACGACTTTGGTGTCCTCTGTGCGTTGAATGTGTCGTTGGACGTGTGACCCGATGTGTCTGTCCCACCTGGTCCGAGGTTCTTGATTATCGAGGCTGCCTCTCCATTCCGCTGGAGCTGGTTTCAATCAGTTGTGCAAGGTCGAAAGCAGACAGGTACAAGTCAGTAGTTACGGATGGGATGCAGGTTTAAACGGGTAACGAGTCACACCAGGCCCGGTACCAACACTAGCACAAAATCGTATTCAACCAACCGGCAGTTGTCTCCCATCTTCGCCTCTTTGTGACATGTCTGAATTAACTAGTCAACATGTATAAACCGTACACCTCATCCAGTCATGTTGAATGACCAAGAGCCTTCTTGAATCCCCCAACTACCTCGGGATCTCAATATCCGTCGTCTTCTGATCGACAAGCTGCTTCCCCAGATCGACAAGGTGTTGTTTGATACTGGGGCGGATCTTGCTCCAGATGTCATCATTAAAGTCGGCCTGGTACTGCGAATAGTTAAAGTCGAACGACACCGACTCAAAGGCAGTCTTGTTGGCTGCATACTGGCGAGCCTCTGGGGTGACCTGGAACGAGACGACGCGGATGACTAAAGGTTGTGAGCTCTCATCAACAGATGGCAAGCGACGGGTGGGCTTGCCTGGCTGGACTGTCCGGATCAGGTCCTGGTAGCTGTACTTTGTCATCATGATCCAGTACTGCTGCGTGTCATTGCCCTGACTGCCTAGCACGATCCCGTCCACGATCGACTTGATGACCCACTCGGCGGGCGCGAAAGAGCTCGCCGGGACACCCAGTCCCTCAAACACCGTCCGCAACAGCTCCACGTGGAACTCTGCCTTCTTGACTGCAAGGTGCCGAGACATGTTTTGCTCAAACACACGCGAGAACCTAACCACTTGTCAGCCGAAAAACATGCTATAGACTAAAAGACGAACCATGTGGAGTTCCTAAACAGGTAATCAAGGACCTTTGATCTATAGGTGGCCCTGCTGAACTCGCCTTTCGCGTCTGAAGGCAGTTTCATGGCGTCAACCTGCTGCTGGACTTTACCTTCACAGATTGTCGACGCCCAAGACTGCCAAGATTGGATCGAGTCCAGCATTTTCTGCTGTTCCTGTTTCCCATCGCCATCTAATTCAGAAGGAAAGTTGACAAAGAAGATGCTCTGAACATCGCCCTGGTCTTTAGCATTCTGCACCGCCTTGTCCAAGTCCGGGGCAGCAGGCATGCCATCTCCATCAGCAGCGAGACGAAGCGGCTCTGGGAAGCGGGAGAGAGCACCACGCGCGAGATTCGCTCGTCGTGTCACCTTCCGCCTCTGACCAAAGAGGGTTTCCAATGCACTCTCGTGAGAATCCATGTGACTTGGCATCTCGCGGGACAGGGCAGATACAATTTCTTGTCTCTCAACGGGCGTGGGCTTGATGCTGATCATCTGGAAACCAGTGACGGGTGGCGAGTTTGGTTTGATGACGCTTGCATTTGGCGATGTGCGGCCGTCCTTGACGTCGAGAGCGAGCATGTACTCGTCGAAGCGGTTCCCTATAGGTCCAATGACGGATCCGTCACCGGGGAATCCGCTATTGACATGGACTCCGACTGCACGATGTTATTGCTTGTCCTGGATACTCGTCGGTCAACTCACTGCTGTCGATTCTTCCATCTAGCTGCCTTCGAAGGACTGGGGATCCAGATTGTCCTAGTCAACTTAGCGTATGCACTCAAAAACTGCAGTAGTTCATCTCACCAGGTGATGTCTCGATCTGGTACTGCAGCTGGGTGCGCGTCCGGGCAAGGTCGATGCCGACCGTGCGCCAATCCTCGTACTGGTGATTCCCAAAGTCGCGGTCTCCTGGGTATCCGACTATGCCGAGCTGTGCAGTCTCCCTGCTGGGAGTGTCGGAGTAGGTCATGGGTTGAATGTCGACGGGGCTGTTGAGGCGAATCTGTGAAATTGATCAGCATGTTTCCCCTGGATTCTGTATCAGAACATACAAAGCCCACGTTATGAACAACAGCATCGGCCTTTATGAATTCCGCCGGCACCGCAGCCGACGTTCCGTATCGGTACATCTGCGTCGCCTCGTCGCCGCCGTACCCGAAATAGACCTTGATATATTTGGCGAATCCAGACCTGTCGCTCCAGTTGTACAAGTTGCTGGCAGACGTGACGATAAGGTCCTTGGCGATTAGCCACCCCGTGGCCATGTACTCGTCAGAGCCACCATTGGCGTATGCAGCAAAGAGCTTGCAGATGGCTGTGCACAAGAGTAAGGGCTGGTCCAGTGCAGAAAATGTCGCAACTGACCTCGGTATTGGCCTGGTCCTGATGGAACCTTGATCCTGCGGTCCTCCTCCATGACGGAATTCTGTCCTCTGCCGCCTATGCGGACTCGCTGCTTCTCTCCGTGGGGAGGTGTCGTCAGGTCCCACAACCCCACGATGGTGCTAAGGTGTGGTCAGTGGATGGATCGTCAAGAGGGTTGGTCACCGTACGGGTTATTGAAGTTGAGAAACATGGAGGTCTCAAGCATGGCGGGGTGGTAGTTCATCATATTGCAAGTGAAAGTGGATTGAAGAAATGAGGGAGGTGGATGGCTGTTATATGTTCTCTAGATACAAGCCACGGCGCCAGAGTCTCGATCCTTTCCGCCGACAAACTATCAGATCTCAGGTCGCCACGGAAAGGCGTTACTGGCACCGCTTGGCATGTTTGATTCGACAAGAGTTGCGCCTCGGGGATGCACGTGAGGTTCTGTGTGATCTAGACTGGGGTTATTGATGCAGGCAATCACTAGTTGGGCATTCCAGATGCCACTTGTGAGACAGCGCCACCAGCCACCAGCGCCAGGTGAGGGTTCATCATAGAGAGTCGAGTGCGAAATCAGATCAGGAGATCATCAACCCAGCAGTCGCGGACTGTTCCACAGACATTTGGCAACATTCGGACCGTCTCGAGGACCTAGGGCGCCACGCTGTGGGAATACCACGGGCATGGGGACCTCCGAGGTGGCAATAACGGTAAAGCCAAAGCAACAATAGCATGGCAACAAAGAACTGCTCATGGCCGACTACATACATCCTTTGTAAGAATCCAGATCTGATGTGAAGTGTAATATGGATCAAGAGAGTGCAAGTTGATAATGGACGCGATAAAAGTCCTTCTAACGCCCCCGCCTAATGGGATATATCAGATCCGGCCATTCTTGCATTGCAGTAATGAGCAACTGTAAATTCCATCACATCACGAGAGCATCACTATGCCGCCGTCAACCTTATCTTTCAGGATACATCGATCCAAGTTTCCCCTCAGAAAGGGAAGTAATCTATTACGTAGGGGTGTTGATATTAGGCTATGATGGCGAAGTAAAGCTTAATAAATGTGTTCTTTTTCATTATGGAGCAACTGCCCTTAAAGGCATTCAAACCGAACTCCTCGAGTCACAAGGCTCTGCATCCGCCAACTTTGCTTTCTATTTAATAGTCAAGCTTTCTTGCCACAGATGGAGACATCAGCAGCCATACCAAAGAACACAGTTTTTACACAACAACAGCTGCAGGCCGTCTTGCCCACCAAACATGCGTCGAGATATAAGATCCCCTTCTACCTCTCTACTCCTGCCATCCTCCCCGACCCAAAGCAAACACACTGCACTTCACCTCTCCTTGCCCTAACAGTCACCATGTCTGCCCCCATCTGGCGCCTAACTGTTCACAATTCATCCTCTCTGAGGGATCGGGTCCTCAGCCGCTTCAAAGATTCTGGAGGCGGATATGAGGTTCCAATCCTTGCGCCCCCAGCGTCTGTCCATTAGAGACCTGGTGGTGCGCAGGTCACTCTGCGATGCCTGCGGCCAAATTTCCGATTCAGGCGAGCTGACTCAACGGATGAGCTCGCTTTACCGACCCCTCTACTGCTTCGGATGCAAAAAGAACCACCCGACGCTCTTCTTCCCTCCCGATCAGTAGGGCAAGCGGACATGCCTGGGACTCATCGGCCACTTCGCCCTCTGTGATCACCAAAGGCTCTCGGGACAGCGGCTAAAAGAAGGTCCAGGAAAGATGCTGCCGAAGAAGATCGCCTGCAAGGATGTTAGCCACTTGCCTTGCCACTTGGAACATGTAGACGACAAGTCCGCTTACTATTACTTATTAAGGCTTTTTGCCGTCGCGGAGGGAGACATCAGGAGCCATGCCAAAAAGCAGGCCGCTTACAGAGTCGCCAACTGCCAACCAACGATTTCGACCTTCTTCCAGTCACCAACGAGCGACTTCCACAACATTGACGTATCGGGAACCATCTATTTGTTACAACTGGTCCGTCCGTGGCATATGAGCATGGATAGCATCCAGCAACGCTTGGCAATCGGCCTCAAGCGGTCGACATCGCGACTCTGCAAGCATGTCTCAGCCCACCCAGAACATATTCTAGCTCGCTTGGAGTCGGATCTTTGCCCTTGTTTCCCGCCCTCTGGGATACCCAACCCCAAGGATGTATCCTGAGTGGCACTTTATTGTAAGAACCATGATTATATATGTCGGGACTGCGGAGCGATTTACAGATGGCGACGTCAATGGCACGAGACACCATCGGCGAGGTTTTACATCTCTCTCCAGGTTGATTTCAAGTGGATGTTTTCGAGCCCGCTGGATTTCGGCTGGCTCTCGAATCTCGACTACGAGACCTTTGCTGATCGGGATGCCGAGCGGAACGGAAACCCTATCCTCGATGGCAGCACCAAGGGCGTGCTCTGGTGTGACGAGCCCGATTGCGGTACCGGCTCCGGCCGTCGGTGGCTGAGAATGGTAAAGACGTTTCTCCATGAGATTGATGGTTATCATTGGGACCGCGAGATCTTCCGTCCCGGGTACGGGGCCGGCTGGGAAATCATTCGTCCGTTATCATTGGAATACGAGGCTTTTCAAGACCAAAGACAAGACTTGAGACGATGGTACCCTTGGTACGACATGAGAGCTATAAGGTCTAGATATAGCCGGGATTAATCTTAGAGTAGGTAAGATGTATAAATAGTCTACTGAAATTTATAAGAGATACCCAACTTGAGCTTAGGTTTAGGGGGAGTTTATAACCGGATCCCATCTTGCTAGACTTCAAAGGTCAACCTTGATCACCTGCCCCCCCTCCGCGCCCTGTCCTGCCGTAGCAATATACAAGTCCCGACCATTCCTACTAAAAGCAGCACTCGTCGGCACAGCAAGCGTCCCATTGATAAGAACAGTCTGCTTCCCTCTTGGATCAATCTTGATCAGCATATCCGGAAAGAAACCAACAAATGCATTGCCATGCTTATCCAT
>JABFEP010000417.1:0-12948 GCA_013618265.1 Fusarium albidum
CCTTTCCCCTGTGTCGGGGTAAAGTCGAACAAACCGGGTCACGGGGCGTGGGACTTGAAAACTTATGAGCCTCCGACGTGGGGGGGAGGAAACACCACCGAAGACCGAAGACGGAATACAGAGCAAGAGGGATCAGACATTGAGATTTGCCAGATACGTAGAATAGTTTCGATGAAATTTTGCTTTATTTTTTCTTTTTTGCTCGTGTTTCCCCCCGTCTAGTTTTCTGGAATCCTGTTGGGCCGCCTCTAAGATGACGGACGCCACCTTGATGCGCGCCGCCCTGACCTTTATCTGCATTTTTCTAAAACCCACGGCGGATGCTGATACTGTATGTATCCTCCCATGCAGCCAGCCCATCCTTCTATGTGTTGTAAATGTGTATGCCCTTGCTCGTGCTTTCCTCTATATCCCGCTCTTCCTCTCAGCTGTGCCAGTGCCAATTGACTGTCACTCTCATCGTGCGCCCTAATGCAGCCTATGCATAACATCTCCCCGACCATTGCCGCGGCCGCATAGCCAAAACTGACGAGACCTCTTGCAAGTTCTGGACGAATAAGGGTCCCCACGGTCAACCGACGAGGGGCGTGTGTCGGTGTGTAGTACCTGGTATGTGCTGTTGCTGCATGTGTGCATGTGCATGTGCCGGTCGTCGCTCACCGACGGTCAGGTAAAAGCAGCTGCGGCCACTCATCCACCATTCCAGCTCATCCGGCCGGGATCCACTGGCCCGCAGGACAAGCCCCAAAAGCCAAGCCCGACCCTGGCTAAGCCAAGGTGGGATGCGCAGAGGCCGGCGTGGGAATGTCAAGGGCGAGGAATCGGGGAGGACGGGATGCAGCATGGGGTCGTGGTCGATGCGGAGAGTCCAGGCACAGACAGACATCGTCTTGTAAGGCAGCAGGCTCTCGCTTCTTACACATCGGGCCCGAGTGTCCTCCACTCTAATGCTTGTTCCTGTTCCGGAGATCGTGGTCCTGGTCGTTGTTGCGGTATGTCTTGAGGTCATGTCCGTTGGGCTTGTGATCATCATGATCGTGATCATGGTCCGATTCGCCTTGACCTTCGGACTCGTCGGTCAATTCCTCCACCTCGGGCGGCGGATTTACAGTTCCGGGAATAAAGTCGTCAAACCGAGCCTTGACAGGTGCCTCCTTGGGCGCGAACCGGATGCGGACCCTTCTCACACCGCGCACCTTGCCTCCGACCTGTGTCCGCACCGCATCTTCCACCTGCTTCGTCGTGCCCACCGACCACGCACCGGGCACGGCCATCTCGAGGTCCACCAGGTAATTCTGGCCTGACTTGATACCGCTCACCTCGCGTAGCTCGACCTCGTGACCGTCTCCCACGCCCACCAAGGCCTTGCGCGCGTGCTTGGACACGGACGACTTGACCTCGTCGTCGATGCCCTGATCCGCCAGCTCGCGGAAGGCCGCGATGAGGTTGCCAGAGCCGGCGTTGACCACCATGAAGGAGATGAGGAGACCGCCGACGGGATCCAGCCACGCCGCGTTCTCCAATGCATTAGCTCCCATGATGGCTGCCAGTGTGACGAAACCCGTCAGGCTATCGACTCGGTGGTGGATGGCATTGGATGCGAGAACTGATGACTTGCGTTCCCGCGCAACTTTCATGGCTGCAATTGGTCAATTCACATCCTTGTAAGTTTTTCAATTGGCTGTGCCATGTCGGTTTTGCAACCCCAGTGATTCCAAAGGGGTTGTTTGATTGCATGTCCCCAAAAAAAGGAGAAAAATAATAAAAGGGGCACGGGAAGCATTTAGAGGAAACTTACTCGCATGGTAAAGCCATTCCTTGACAAAGATTGTCCCTGCCGCAAGCCATGCTGCATGCATGCTTGGGATTCCAAGTGCTGCGGCTCCATGAGAATGGCTATGACCGTGTCCAACATGCGCCAGGAGGTCGTGTGCCGCCTCAGGGTAGAAGTGTCCGTAGAGGCTCATGCCACTATCCCAGCCCATGTAGAGGCCACCGGCGAGGAGCATGCCCGACACGCCGAGCGAGCCCAGGCTTTCAACCTTGCCAAAGCCCATGGGGAACCGGTCGGTGGGTGGTTTCAAGCTCCATGTCACGGTGGCAAGCGTCAAAATGTCGGATGCAAGGTCAGTGATGCTGTGCCAGGCGTCGGCGGTCATGGCCCTGGAGTTGAAGTAATAGCCACCGGCGAACTTGGCAATGGCCATGCCCAGGTTGGACATCAGGCCAATGCGGGTGATCCTAACACCTGGGTCATCCTTGTTGGCCGAGGTGAGGTAGGCATTGTCGTGGTGATGGTGATGATGGCCCATGATGCCGTGACTGTGGCCGCGGCCGTGGCCGTGATCATGGCTACGGGTGTGGCTCTGGCCATGGCCGTCTTCGTGGCCTTGACCGGTATGGGCTCGCATTTGGGGCGTTGAGGCGGCGACGAGGTTTGGTGGTGATCGGAGTTTGCTGCGAAGGGCGGCGAGATGTGGAAGAGAATTGGTGCGAGGACGAGCGGCGGCAGGCGTGGTATTTGATACGTGGAGGTGGTGGTGGGAGTGAGATTGGGCTGGGAGCTTTGACGAGGCCGCGAGGTGGGCGCAGCTGGAGAGGGCAGCGACGATGGAGGCAGTCTGCAAAGCGCGCAGGCATGCAAGGTGAGGCGTATGTGTCCTCAAAAGAATCATCTGGCCGCGTCCATGTCGCGACGCAGAAACCTTCGCGTGTCTCCACGACAGCAAGCCACGGGCATGTGCTGGCGCTGGCGCTGGCGTTGGCGACGTCAGTCCTCCAGACAAGCACAAGGCCACGCCCGCGGGACGCCCGGCCTGCTGGAGACTCATACCCGGCTACGGGAAAGTGGGAGAAGGCCTGACGCAGGTCCCCGGGACGGTTTCAGGGGGAGGGATTATTGATTATTGCGTGTCCTCGTCCAGGCGTCGTCCAAGTTCAGTGCGTCTGTTGTAGGTAGGTATCCGTACGGATACTGCCTGTCGAGAGAGGGAGAGAGAGAAAAAGTGGTGATGTTGTTTTGTCGTTCCCGGGTCCTTTTTTCCCTACCTGGTGCCCCCGGCCGCGCCCGTTAACGGAGGATGGCCAGGTCGGCTTCGGTTTCGGTGCAGGGGAGCTTGGAGCGAACGGACATGGACAGATTTGCTCGGTCGGGCCGGCCTATGATAGCTGGAGGCTGCTCAATGGACAAGCCGGTGGGGGTCATGGGTTGGTTTTGCAGGCAGAATGGGAATGAAAGATTATCAAGATTATCAAGTGGGAATCAGAAAAACGCTCTCCCTGCGCACGCGAGAGAGAAAACCTGCTGTGGCAATGGCACGAGTAAGGGTCACCATCGTCCAAGCTGCTATTAGCTAGTGAGGCTGCTCCAGCTGAAAAGGATCAATGTGGAATCCACTCCGACACTGTCGCCTGATGAAGACACGCGGGTTTCCGGTCGCCGGAAGAAGGAGAGGACCTGTCAATCTTTGACCGCCGCGGAGCTCTTGGTTTCATCCATCAACAGACCAGTCACAGGGGGGGACGGTTGTAATACTAGTGGCTCGGGCATTTTATGGAGGCCTGGGCATCGAAATTGCCCTGTCAGCCCTGGGCTCCCTCCTGCTGTTTTCCAGGGCATCTCTTACAAGTTACAGGTCGATCTGCCTAGGTTGGCTCTTCCACTTCAGAAACCTTCGGATTTACCGAACCTCATCAAGAAACCCAATCCGGGCGGGTACAGAGGATTACGCATCATCTTTGTCAGCGTCGGGGTCCTTCCGAGGCTCGGATTGTGGGGGACGAGCCGTCGGTTGTCGACCTGAATTTCTTCGGCGCTACTGGTGCAAGGCTGAGAGCCAACCGCCGCCGATGGAGACGAAAAAATGCCCTGAAACCAATGACGCGCTCTTCCGAGCCTCGAAACAAAACTCGGGCGGCAGATGATTGTCGATTGACTTGATATTACAGATACACGCCAGCTTTTTGCGTAATCTCCCAGTCTCTTTAACTCGATGCCCCCTGCATAATACATACATACCTATCTCCATCTCGCCCCAACTATTGTCCGACCAATCCTTTGCGGGCAATTAGAAAACCTCGTCATCAGGATTACGCCAACGGACGGGAGCTTGGACTTTTGCTTTCAGCCTCATCAAAAGCTTCGCGTCTGGACAAAGCCGTGATCCTTGGAAGGGGCCCAGCAGCGCATGATAGTTGATTAGTCGTTCCAATGAGGAAGCCTCTCTTGCGAATCCCTTACACCGACCTCCTGCTGCCGTCGACAGTTACGCCAGCATCCGCCGCAACCCTCCCGGGCGCTGTCGCGGCCCTCCATCGCTTCTTCGCCGCCCCGCCCCCGGCCCATCTGCCATCCTCCACTGTCGTGCTGACCGGTGCTGGCCTCTCGGTCGCCTCCGGCCTTGCAGACTACAGAGGAGTCAAGGGCACCTACAGGGTCAACAAGACGTACCGCCCCATCTACTATCATGAGTTTCTTCACAACCACGAGGCCCGCAAGCGCTACTGGGCTCGCAGCTTTCTTGGCTGGTCAAGCCTCCACAAGGCGGCGCCAAACAGTGGTCACTATGCAATCAAGGACTTGGGTCATCTCGGCTTGATACGGAGCGTCATTACTCAAAATGTCGATTCGTTTCATTCAAAAGCCCATCCTGCTCTGCCGACCCTCGAGTTGCATGGATATCTGAGGTCTATCGTCTGCACGACTTGCACGGCAGAGTTCTCACGGGATGAGTTTCAGAAAGATCTAGCCCGTCTGAACCCACGATGGGCTGCTCTGCTCAACGAAGCCCTCGCCTCCGGTGCTCTGGACACCGAAGATCCAGCTGAGCGCAGGTTCAAGGGTATCAAGATGAACCCTGATGGAGACGTTGACCTCCCGGACGCCCCATACACAACCTTCAGATACCCGTCCTGTCCAAAATGCCTATCCAGCCCCCCAAGCAACGTAGACGGTCATCGGCATGTCGTCCAGGTCGACTCGGACGGGGCCTGGGCGCCGCCCAGCACCGCAGGCGTCCTGAAACCTGCTGTGGTAATGTTCGGAGAGAGCATTGCCAGCAGTGTCAAACACGCTGCTGAAGAGGCCATCGACGGCGCCGGGAAGCTTCTCGTCATTGGCACCTCGCTCGCCACGTACTCGGCGTGGAGACTCGCCAAGCGAGCTCAGGATCGAGGGATGCCCATGGCCCTCATTAGCATGGGCGGTGTTAGAGGAGAGGACAAGTTCTTTGCGGACTTGGACCCCAACCAACAAGGCGAGCAGGGTGTGAGGGTTGCACTGTCGTCTGATGACCTTCTTCCGGCTCTGCTTTCGGCGTTGCGAAATCACGCACTTCCATCCCAGGCAGAACCAACTCCATTGGAAGCATCGATGGGGAACAACGGCGTATTCAAGGACATGCTCTCCTGAGCTTACTGTGCTGTGCCTGTACAAATACTGCCCAGGAAAGGGTAGATTCATTTTCGCGTTTAATAGAAATGTCTAAGGCTGCCGGGTTTCACCTTTCTTGGTACAGCCTCGGCACTCGCGGCAGGCTCTTCGACCTGAACCTCTGGTGCCACCGTCGCAGATTCGCTTCGCTTCGCCTTGTCTTGCTTCGACTTGCGGGCAGCCTCGTCGCGCTCGACGGCCTTCAACACTGCAGTCCTACCGTCAGCAAGCTGATGCCAAGTCTTCCGGTATTCGCTGCGCTTACTCTCTTCCCAGTTGACTTCCTGCCTAGCATCGCCAGTCCCAAGTGCTTTCTCAACGTTCACGGGTTCACCCTTCTGGATCTTCTCCACAACCTCGCGCAGTTTCGCAATGCGAGCCTCGGATTGTCGCAAGTACCGATCAAAGGAATTCCGTAGAGCAATCATCTGAATTGACATTGAGCCAATGAGAAGGAAGATTACAATGAAGAATGTCGCCGGGTTCCATTCCTTCGACTTCTTCTTCACCTGGCGGTTTCCCTTTCGAAGCGGTTTCGGCACCAGGGATCTCCAGAACGAGGCATCAGCGATGGTCGCGGGGGCGGTGCTGGAGAGACGGGTCTGGAGACGGGAAACCCGCAGCGGAGTCAATGCGAGCGAGGCGGCCCGTATACCGCTCGAGCGGATCAAGACCTGTCTGAGTGGCATTGTTGAGTGTCGTTGTATCAATTCTGTGCTTCAAGGGCAAAGGTTTTAACTGATTAGCATGTACCTGCCTTTGGTGGACGCCCGTCAAAGAAGTTCTGCCGCGGGAAAGTGGGGCCAGCTCCGTCCGGGGCCAAGTTGTCTGGACAACCGCCGGTGTTTAGCCCACTCTCGCCAATTACCGTGCTAACATCATACACAATCAACCAACTCGGCACTTCGAGACGACAGTGTTTTGCTCATATTGTACCTACCTTTGGATAGGAGTCCAGGGTTTGAAGACGGTATGATTAAGACCCTCCGCACATAATCTACATGGCTTCACCTCAGGCGAAGGCCGATGCGGCCAAAGCAGCTCTAGCGTCGACCGCGACGTGCACGACAGCTACCGTTGTGACGCTCAAAGAATTGCTGCTACCCGACGCCGAAACCTCATCTCCAACACCTCATCCGGCTTCGCGAGCGGTGAACCGAACGACGACCGCCACCAGGGCCAAGAAAACGGGCACTGCTCGAGCCCACGCTGCAAAGTCCAGCGACAATCAGCTCTCCACGAAAGACCGGGCTGTTCTCGCAACACACGTTATCAACATCGCCATCAAGTCTCTCAATGACGCCGCGAAGCCTGCGCCACCCTCGACGCCAAGTAAGCGCCAGCCTTCTCACGGAGACTTGCGCAAAGCCGCTGCACCTCGGACGTTGCGCCGATCCCTCTCAGCACCGTTGTCGCCGCTGCAGCCCCGGACCCTAAACCGAGTCGCGACCTCTCCAAGCATCTCCTCGAAAACCACCTCGCAGCCCGTTGCCCAGTCAACAGGATGCCTGGCTACGGTCGAATGCGCCCGTGTCGCCTTTGCCTGCCTTCGGTCCATCATGGGCCCAGTCCAACCTTCACAAACCGACTTTCAGCTCGAGAATGGCATGTCAGCATTCATCGGCAAGCTCATTGCCCTCGGAATCCAGGACCAAGCTCTGAAAGAGCTAAGAATACTGAAGCGAAGGTTGGATCTCGCGGGCGAAAAGACAACCAAGCCGGGGTCCGAGGGTCAACCCGCTGCTCAGACCATTGCTGAGTTACTTGACTATGGCCAGACTGTGCAGGATCAGCTCCTTTCTGTTGTCACAGCATGCCAAACTCAGGTCCTGCGGTGGATCTCCCACTCCAAGAAGCCCGCCCACGTCGAAGCAGCGCTCCCATTCCTTGAAGAAAGCCATCCTTCGTCCCCGATCACCCTCTTTCAGAGGCTAGGAGGACAGAGCGAAAAGGAGGCACAGAAAACAGCTCGCCAGCTTGCCTCGTTATCACAAACTCTTCTGTCGTTAGCACCCAGCGTCGCCAGCAAAGAAGACCAGGTCGCCAGCGAGCCGAGACTCAGCCCCTCTCCTCGCACAGCTTTCACGCTGCAAGTGCTCTGTTTCAAAGCTCAACTGCGCTGGTGGAAAATGGCCGACCATCGGGGAAGCGTCAACGATGACATTCTCTCACCATTTTCCCGTTGCTTGCGCGCCTTCATCCGTCGCCACGCGCCCACCGACGGGGCCATATACGAAATAGTTGCCACATCGTTCAATGAGCTTATGGAACTGATCAGGAGTCAAAAGTCCCAGGCAAAAAACTCATCCGATTCCCCCCTGGCCTCAGTCTATCAACTGCTTGGAGTTGCAGCCCAGACAGATCGCCACTACGATGCAGCCTGTCATTGGTTTCAAACGTTGAAGGAGTTGCTTGATGCTCAGCATGATTCCAGTGTTCGCCTCTTTTCAGTATCGGCACGTCTTGTTGCAGCATCGTTGAAGCAGGCCAAGTGCAATTCCAAGACTGGGCAGCTGATCCAAGAAGTGGTAGAAAGCCTGGATGGTGGTCTTAGCGGCAACATCAACGAGCTTAACGAGCTACTAGAAAGCCTGTCGTTGGCCAGACGATCCGCTGTTGGACTGCTCGTGAAGCACAAAAGCGAGCCGAACACCGAGAACAAGGAGCTGGATTACATTCTAGCCACCTTGAAAGCCTTCATCATGCGATTCCCCCGATTCAGCCGCCGATGGCTAGGAACTCTTCCTGGGAAGGACGCCACAGCAAAGACTCTGTTGCAGTTCGACCAGCGGCGACAAGTATTGATGCAGACCATCAGTCAGATCCTCGATGGCGCGATGATGGTGCTCAACGGCGAAATCCAGACCAACTCGATAGACTGGAAGCTCTTAGACGATGTGCTCTGGGATTGCGGCAAACTAGTCGAGTCTGTTCTGGATCCAACCATCTCGGCAGCACGCACAGAGAAACTCAGCATCTATTTCGTCAAAATCTCCAGTCTTTATTTCGCCAGATACACTCAACTGCGAAAGGATATGGGCAAGTCAAAGGAAGTCAACAAGGAGGTCCTCCAGTCCCTCAGTCGGTCGATCGAGATGATTCGAGATCGGCCCATGGCCCAACAGGAAAAGGCGCAGATTTCGATGAAGCTGGAGCTTTTTGCGGATCTCTGCAGGGCTGCCAATCGTAGTCAAGATGCGATTAGCACCCTTCGATCAATCTGTACCAACATGATCGAAGAGGGAGCCTTAGTCAAGGTCACATCCGCCCTCACTTCGCAGCCGCCGGGTGTCGCCTGGAGCGCTGACGAAAAGGCCGAGACTCTGTCACGTACGCTGCGCTCGATTGCCAAGCTTGACCAGTCCTGGAACGATTGGGCTTTCTTCTTGCCTGAAGGTGAGCGTGCTGCTGTGCTGGAGCACCTGATGCAGATTTCTGGGGGGGCCGCTTCTCAGGGGCCGCTGAAGCTTCATTATCCATCAGTCCAGGCCCTATTACGGATTTACACGGTGGATCGCTTCCCGATCCGACGTCTCCGTGTTCTGCTTCAGCTCCTCTCTCAGAACCTTGGAGAGGAGGATGAGGTGGAACAGATCGGAAACCTCACACATGAAGCGCTTCGTCAGCTGGACAACAAGACACACGGCGAAGATGGTTCCTTGGTTCGTTTTATTCCACATCTTCAGACATATCATCAGTCAGTCTCGGTCATGGCTGTCGCCGAAGCTCCATTTCCCGTATCAACCATGAGAGACGCCATCTCATCCTGGAAATCGATGACCGAAGCCTGCACCTCAAAAACCGACCTCTACGAACAAATCGACAACCTCGATGGTCTGGTGTCACATCTAGAGTCTGCCAGTCAGTTCGCCAGCCTCCGAGGAGAGAACAGCCTACAGCTTGCGATTCTCGAGCTCTCAACACCAATCTCGAAAATCCTCGCCGAACCAACATATAATAACGTAATTCTTAATCACACGCTTCTCGCATCGCAACACCTGAACATCGGGCACTTTTCCGAGGCCAAGAAGACCCTCGAGGTGACAAAGGAGCTTCTCGACCAAGCAGAAGGGGCATCTCGTGGCATTGTTGCGGGATTCCACCTTGCCCAAGCGGAGTACTATTCCGGCATTGGCAGCATCGATGAAGCGTGAGTGAAACTTGAATCTCCAAGGGACCACCTACTGACCATTCTGTGCAGCAACTCTTCATTAGCAACCGCCAAAGCCATCTATGATGAGTCAACTTCAACCTGGGCTGCGTCAAAGTCTCATGTCAACATGTCTCTTGCGCTCAGCTCGTTCACCGACTCTGTTCTGGCGCTGAAACAGGGCCGAGTCCGGGAAGCCCTCGCCTGCATCAAGTCCAGTGTTCGGATCCTCTCTCACGATTGGTCCAAGATCGAAACCTCGTCATCCAGAGCGACCAGCCCGGTCGATTTAAACGCGTCTACCGCTAGCATTGGTAACGTCAAGGCAGGTTCCAGACTCGGCCAGGTGATCGGTCCTCGGTTCTGGTCCCTTGCCTTTCCTCTTTTGCGCGGACTTTTGCATCTGTCTTCGGTGTATGCGCATCTCGGCATGTACCAAGAAACCGTATACTATGCGGAATCAGCACAGAAGATTGCTGAGAGCACAGGATCCCCCATGTATCGAGCCCAGGTGCTTGCGTGGACGGGCTGCGTCTACCACAGGGCCGGGAACCTTGGCAAGGCACTCGACTTGGGCAATGAGGCCCTGGATGAGATGCCCCAAGATATCTGTTCTTCGCGAGTCCAGGTTGCATGCCAACTAGGCAGCCTGTATCGAGACGCAGGCGATGAGGACAAGGCCCGTGAGCTGCTCCAGCTTGCGGAAGAGACTGCTCAACGTCTGGGTGGCCATGGAACGGTACTCAGCATCCAGGCCGAAACGAAGAGAACCACGGCATCTGCAGCGAAGGGACGGGCTGCTACTTCAACACGGACCACGAGGGCTACTAGAACCACCAGGGCCAGGGCCACTGCTGCAACTCCCGCCCCACGAACTCGAAAGCGGGAACCCGCAAAGTCCCGGGCTCTGGGGCTAGCGGAGGTGCAACTCCCCAAGGACGTATACCAAGCCTCTCTAATGGCTTCCGTCATACTGTCCAGGGCTCTCGGCTTCATCAACCAGAAGGATTGGTCGTCCGCACTCTCAACGTTGGAACAGGCAAAGGAGCTTCCCAAACTTTTCGGTGCCCTCTCCCAGGAACAGGTAGTAACAGCGATCTCCCTCATCGGCCATAGCACGGAGCAGATGATTCACGATCCGGTATTTTCCGTCATTCAGGATTCAACCATTTCTTTCCCAGCCATTGCAGCATGCGACAAAGGGTCTGGGAGATTGTCCCTACACCAGACACCCCCTCGCAAGGGCCGTACCGCCGCAGGAGCCACTGAGCGAAAGGGCTCCAAGGAGCGCGGCGTTCCTGCATTCGCCAATGCGCTAAGACAGGCTCAAGAACTGCTTCTCGAAGCTCACGCATCAACCTTAGCTACTGCTAACAGCACCATGGTTCATCGAATCTCTGCCTTGCTGCAGAACACGGTGATTCTTCTCTCGGCTACTTCTACAACACAATCCAAGGTAGTCGCCGGCTCTGGGTTCGCAACTTTCTCTGTGGACCTGGCTCGCAATATCACATGGAAGCGCGAACAGAGCACCCTCCCGGCCAAGGAGACGACCCAGGCTCACACTCGATCAGGCGAGGCTGCTTCTGCCCCGACTACGAGGCGCTCCAGCCTAGGGCTCACAACAGAGATGGCCAAGTTCCAGAAGTCTTATATCGAGCTGGTACCTCACAACTGGAGTGTCATCTCTGTCTCTCTCAGCGACAACCACCACGATCTGTGCATCACAAAGTTCCAGGCCGGCCACAGTCCTTTTATCCTCCGGCTGCCGCTTGAACGAGCCAACTCCCGTGATGCAGATTCGGAGGTGTTCAATTTTGAGCACGGCAGGGACGAAATGAAGGAGATCATTCAGCTCGCCAACGAGACGAGCCACTCGGCCAATCGCGACTTCAGTGCCAAAGGTGCGAAGAGTGCCTGGTGGGCTGAGCGAGAGGCTCTGGATGAGCGGCTCAAGGACCTCCTCGGCACCATCGAGGCGACCTGGCTGGGTGGATTCAAAGGTATATTCTCCCAGCACGAGAGACGGCCAGATCTTCTTGCGCGCTTCCAAAAGAGCTTCCAGCAAATTCTCGACGGTAGCCTGCCGTCCCGAAGACAGGTTCGTGGGAAGAAGATGGCCAAGACACCCAAGGTTTCCCTCGATCCTCGCGTTCTTGACCTGTTTATCGGGCTGGGCGATCCCACCGATCCCGACTGCGATTTCGACGAGGCGCTCAATGATCTGCTCTACTTTGTCGTGGACATTCTGCAGTTCCACGGCGAGCGCAACGCTTACGACGAAATTGACTTTGACGCGATGGTTGTGGAGACGTATGATGCTCTGCGCGGCTACTACAACGCAACAAAGAGCGGCTCGGGACGGGCAGATGGTGCCCATACCGTGTTAGTGCTGGACAAGGCACTGCATGCTTTCCCTTGGGAGTCAATGCCCTGCATGGAAGGGTTGGCGGTCTCGCGTGTTCCATCGCTTGCCTCGCTGAGACAGCTCATTCTAGAATCCCAGCCGTCGGCCGGCGGTGCCAGTGGTGATGATGAGGCGGCCGATGATATCCTGGAGGGCCACTACGTCTCCGCTGAGCGCGGCACCTATATCTTGAACCCGTCGACAGACCTGGTGAACACCCAGGCCTCGTTCCAGCCTTGCCTCGAGACTCTCCCGTCGTGGACGGGCATCGTAAACCGGGCCCCACAGGAGGGCGAGTTTGAAGAAGCTTTGACGAAATCCGAGATCCTGCTCTACTTTGGGCATGGAAGCGGCGCGCAGTATGTCCGAGCCAGGACCATTCGACGGTTGGGGAAGTGCAAGCCAGCTACGTTCCTGATGGGGTGCAGCTCGGCGTCCCTGACAGAAGCCGGCGAGTTTGAGAACTACGGCCCGGTGTGGAACTACATGATGGCAGGCTGCCCGGCCGTGGTGGGCACTCTCTGGGACGTGACTGACAGGGACATTGATCGGTTCGCCGGCCGATCGTTTGAGGAATGGGGCCTGTTCCCGAGGGGTACGTTTAGGGAGTCGAGACGGGCCAAGGGGAAGGGCAAGGCCTCGGATGAGCATGCCAGAGACGGGGAGGAAGATGGCCAGGTGGCGCGCAATGTGTCACTGGCCGAGGCAGTCGCGCGATCCCGAGAGGCGTGCAAGTTCAGGTATCTCAACGCGGCGGCGGTGGTACTCTACGGAATCCCGGTGTACATCAAGCACAGGGGGGGGGGGATGATGAGTGAATGGGGGTGACGATTTCCGGATGCGATGGGTCAAGGGGTTGGCGTAGCGGTTCAGCAATTGTACAGTAGCATATCAGATCTATGGTTTGGTTGGGCGTGGCCCGACACGACGTGGAATTGGCAAGGCATCGGCGGGCATGAG
>JABFEP010000420.1:0-16231 GCA_013618265.1 Fusarium albidum
ATTCATGACGGCTCTGGTAGAGGCCGTGGAAGACGAACAATTCATGATGACGGGCTCTGGCGTTACTGCATGGACGGCGTTTGGGATGACACGACTGCTGCCTGGACCTGGTGTTCACTGATGTCTCGACATTGGACATCGGGTCCGTTTGAGTATCACGACGGCCCGTCGCACTGGGTCTAGTCACTAGCAAGGGCCAGCCTGGTCAATGGCCGCTGCAATGTAAAGGTCATGTCAATGAATATTGTCGATGTTATAACGTCTTCGAGCTGAACCTTGAGTATTGTCTGAGTCCTTTCGGCAAGATCCTTGATATACCATGAAGTCTATCCTGGGGCAATCGACTAGGACCTGGATAGTACCATCTAGACAATCGTAACTATAGACCAAGACTCCCTCGTCCACGGCGGACGCGTCCAGCCGTCAATGAACCACCCAGAGTTGGCAACCTCGCCGTCACGAGACACAACAACGTATCCGACCCGCCGGTAAGCCGAGTCATCATCCCTCTGCAGCAAGATTCCGCACGCATCCCAGCCGGCAGGGGTCAGCGCCAGCGGGAGAAACCACGTCTCGCTGTGGCCGTACTCTGCCCAACGGGAGTCATCCAGGTTGAGGTCCAGCGGGTCGAACGAGACCTCGCCGCTGTACGAGTGCCAGTCGTCTTTCAGGCTGTTGATGGATGGGAAGGGGAAGAGGACGCCGTGGACTCTTATATAGCCTGCGTGGAGTTGTCCGAATATGTCGCCGTTCCGGGGATACACTTCCGCAGCGAGTATGTCTATCAGAGCAACGCTGATGGGGTCCTTGAAGGCCAGGATTGGGCCGTCTACTGATGCCCACGACCACGATGGCGCTAAGGAACAGTTAGACCCGGTCTCTAGAGTATGGGAAAGACTTGCCAACGTATTCTCTATAGCGTCCCGTCTCTCGGGGCATACCATCAAGATACACCTGACAATGCCACAGCAGCCCCCTGATAAAAGTATCGGCTGCACCCCCCCATATCCCCGCAAAGTACCGACCGCCCAGCATCCCCGACAAGGTCTTTGCAACCCCCCCAAGGGCAACCAGCTTATCGCTGCTCCTCGTCAGACCACAAGAGCTGTAGTCCTCTATCGTCCCGAGCCAGTAGCCCTCTGGGTGGATCCCCGGTGCCTCCAGGTGCAGCTTATCAGGGGCGCACTGCCATCCGTGCTCTGCGCACATGTCTTGCGAGGGCAGCGTCTCTGTGAGGACGGCCCGCGTGCACTCCCACACGGGGAACGCAGCCATGTGGATCGTCCGCGGGCTGAGGTCCTGCTCCTGAGTGACCCACCCGCGTCTGTAGAGGGGCGCGTGCTCCTTGACGAGGTGGAACATGTTTGGGTAGATGCTGGTCTTTTCGGGGCGGTGCTCGTCGGCCCAGAAGGTGTCTACCGTGAGGACGGCGCCCATGGCTGGGTCGCGGGTGCAGAAGAGGCCGGGGTTGTGGGTGGACTGGTTGCTCGCTGCGAGGTTGCACAGGCCGTTGGAGTATGTGTGGTGCATCAGACTGGATTCTGTTGCCCAGTCGTCGGGTGAATCTTGGATGATGCTGGAGCGGTGAGATGAGTGGCTCTTAATAGGAGGGGATCTTACCAGAGTGAGTCTATCCAGAGGTATTCATAGCCGAGACGTCTTGTTGTGGTGACTGCGTCCTGGAAACACCGGGGGAGCATGCTGAATTGGATGTCTCGGGTTAGATCGGTCATGTTGTCGGTGGTGAGTGTGAGGAATTGTTGACTACCCCAGACGTGGCTGAGTGTCATGTATTCAACAGGGCCCTGGAGTTGGTCTCGTTGAACAAGTCGTAGACGGTGGCTGTCAATGTGTATCAGACGACTGGGTATCCATCCGCTGGCCCGTCGACAGGCATCGTGTGATTCAAGACAGGTTGATAACGCTTGAGAATAAAAGTCAAAGCAGCTATCATGGCTGGTCTTATCTCCTATCGGATATGGCAGAGTTGAAGAACTGTCTAGTACGTTGAGTTGCCTCCTTGTACTTGTAAAGAGAACTCACTCAGCAGGTTAAACTGCAGAAACGAATGGGCCAGCTTGGACGTGGACCGGAACAGCAGCCGTATCTTGTCCGGGCGTCTCGTCCCCGGCCTGAAATCCAACCAGCTCTCGGCCTGCACGGATAGTATGTCCTGGAACCTCGGCATGTGGGACACGACGGTGCAGATCCTGAGGCACAAACCGCACCCGAGGCGGGCCTGCTGGAGGATCTCTGCCCCCCGACGGGGCTGCCAGACCTGGACTCCTGTGAAGGTGTCGTCGAGGGGCTCTGCGGGGAGGTGGTTGATTGTGTGCTGGAAGTACGCCTGGCATGCTGAGCAGAGCATTTTATAGAGAATAGTGTTACTATTGAGATACTCGGACTTGAGAGATATTCCCCGCTTTGCTGCCTAAGGCATTACTCTTCTCTGACTGTCGTACCGTACAACTGCCTGACACAGCACCTCTGCACCGACGGCACAGTCCCCTGGAGTGCAGTACTCCTCCGGATTGTGACTGACACCCCCCCTGCAGGGAACAAAGATCATGGTCGTCGGACACCGCCAGCTGGTGTGTACGCTGTCGTGTCCAGCACCGCTCGAGATGTCTACCATGGCGTCCCGCGTGCCGAGGACCGATTCTGCAGCGTCACGAACGACCTGTATGCAGTCTGGGTGGAACTTGGTCGCCTTGGACACCGTGTCGGTCTGCCAGTTCAGGGAAAGAGGCAAACTGGGTGTTGATCCAGCGAGTAGTCCGTCGACGTCTGTCCCCCGTGATAGAAGCTCAAAGTCGCGTCTCAGATCCTTCTCTAACTTCTCCACCGTCTCATCGGCCGGTGCTCGTATATCGAGGGTGAAGCTCACATGGCCGGGAATCGTGTTGGTGCTGCCCGGTTTGAGGTTGAGGATCCCAGTTGATGCGAGAGCGCTGTGCTTTGTAGCCAGACGGTGAGAGTGGACGATCAGACGAGCAGCGAGGAGCATGGCATCAGCTCTGTCTGTAAACGGTGTAGATCCAGTATGCGCATCTGATCGTCAGATACCTCTCTTGTGCCTGGCAGACAACATACCTCGTCCCTCGATAGTCAAGGTGAACCACTTGTATGCCTGCACGCCCTGCACGACACCAATCTTGTTCTGTGTCCTCTCCAGAATGGGACCCTGCTCAATGTGGAGCTCAAAGTGTGCCGCCATTGGCATCGCCCTGTAACTCGCTGGTGTACTTCCTAGGTATCCGATCCTCTGCAGTTCAGACTTGACAGTTGCATCCCCGCCGACTTGTTGTGTAGAATGTGCACGTTCAAGGGGGATGGCTCCCGCCCAGACACCAGAGGCCATCATACTAATGGGGAATCGGGCACCTTCTTCACTGCGAGGGTCAGAGGAGTATATCGTGACTGGGATACTTACTTTGTCCAGTTTACGACGCCAACGGGGAATTCCGTCTCGATATTGTGTTCCCGGAGCACCCTGAGCATCTCAATGCCTGCTAGTACGCCTAGGATGCCGTCGTATCGACCACCACTAGGCTGCGTGTCGAGATGGGAGCCAACAAAGGTGGGATGTCCCTGCAGACGACCAGGACGCACAGCAAATATATTTCCCATCGAGTCGACTGTGGTACTGCAGCCGAGAGATTCAACAGTCTCGATGAACCAGTCACGCACCCTCTTGTCGTCGTCCGAGAGGGCCAGACGGGTCATTCCCGTGTCTGTTGGATTGCTGGACTATTGTCAGAGGATTCATGGTCACGGTGGTGGTCTTACGGTCCCCATCTGGTGCCTGTGCCCCAGGTGCAGGTGTGATGAAGGGTGTCCATCATGCGGGTCTGTGATACTTTGAGTTTCTGGAGGTCTGTTTCTGTCATGGCTCGGGTAGACATGTTCATGCTTAAAGACGTGAGGGACTTTCTGAGGGCGTGTATACCCCGACGGGAGATTATTGGAAAGGCCATGGTGAGGTTGTTGAGGAGGTGAGGAATGGATTGCCTCTCTAGCTTTATAGTTTCATGGATGTTCTTGGAAGGTGTAGATATCCGCCTTCTTATCACTGGTCCCCACTTCCTGAATAGGAAATGTCAAGGACCAATCACTTGCTGCTTATCCCTTTAGACGTACAGTTGATTTGCACTGCTGTCTACACTACCTAATCCCACAGCTGCTCGCTTGACTCCTGTACTAGTATACAGGATACACGGAACACCACTCCTCCTCCCATCCCCTACTTCACGGCATCTTCACCACGCCGGGACACTGGTGCGACATCCTCCACTCCTCCGGGCGAATACTCGCAGCGGCCCGGCCCCATGGAAATGCACCAGAAGCGCTCCGTAATGCCCTCGGGCGTCCTCTCGTCCCAGAAGACAGGGCTCGGCTCCTGGCCCCCGACAGCTGCAACTCGGTGCGTCAGCGGCTTCTTCATCAGGCTAGAGTCAGAACCCACTGCGACTGGCTGGCGTTGCCTGTGGCGTCTTGGACGCCCTTTCAAAGCTGAAGAATATTGACGGGTCTGGGGATGAGCTGGGGAAACTACCGGAAGTTGCCGGAGTGGCAGAAGGCTTGGAGGCGAATAGAGGGCTGTAAGTTGGGAGGTTCTTGGAGCCGAATAGACCACCAGAGGTTGCCTTGGCTGGGGGGTTCGTAGCTGAGGGGGCGCCGAATAAACCACCGGGAGTTGCTGGAGCTGGGGGATTCGTAGCTGAGGGGGCGCCGAATAAACCACCGGGAGTTGCTGGAGCTGGGGGATTCGTAGCTGAGGTGGAGCCGAATAAACCACCAGAGGTTGCTGGAGGGGGGTTCGTAGCTGAGGGGGCGCCGAATAGACCACCAGAGGTTGCCGTAGCTGGAGTGGCCAAAGGCTTGGAGCCGAATAGACCACCAGTGGTTGCCGCAGCTGAGGGAGTGGCAGCCTTGGAGCCAAGTGAAGCACCAGAAGCTGCTGGAGCTGGGGTAATGGCTGCAGTCTTGGAGCCAAGTGAACCACCAGAAGTTGCCGGAACTGAACGAGCTGTGGCAGGCTTAGAGCTAGATAGACCACCAGCAGTTGCCGGAACTGAGGGAGTGGCAGGCTTGCAAACTGGCTGCGGGACTGCCGGCTCTGGGCTGCTCTGTACATGGTTCTCAGCAACAGAGACTCTCACAACAGCGGTCGAGGCTGATCTCTCCTTGGACGGCAGTACTAGGCACGTTAGCTCCACCCAGATACTGAACCGGGTCACTCACCCGTCACCGGCCTCGGCCTGTACCGCAGACACACAGCCAGACCTTTACGCTGGACATCAATATCCCGCTTGAGGCTCTCCCTCTTGGTCTTTGAATCCTCCGACTCGCCCGCCAGCTCCTGCAGTCTCTCCTCCGACATATGGTGCACCTTTGTCGGCGTGAGAATATTAGGTATGTCGCGTACAAGGCAACTCTCAATGGCCAAGTTGACGACATTATCTGTAAACGTGCGTCGAGACATCTGCAGACGTTAGCATCCGACCCAGCACAAGCCGTGTCCTCTCACCTCGTAGTACGCCAGCATCATGTCGACGACCTTGTCGGTGCCGAATTCACCATCCGGCATGTCCTCGGAGGCGGCCTTCTGTATCATCTTTCGGGTGAGTCCCTGTATAGACCCATCCCGGGAGGACTCTGGGAATCTCGCCACGACGTCGAACAGGCTCGACAGCCGGGCCGTCGACTGTTCCGACAGGCAGCGATGAAATTCGTCATCCAGAGGCATCGCGTATCCCTCTGCATACGGACGCAGCAGCTCATCCAGCTTCTCCCTGAGCATCTTCTCCTTCTCGTCAAAGAAGGGGTCCACGCACGTCGACAGGACCGCCTCTGTGGCGCCCGAATGTCCGATGACGTGGTGAAACAGCTGGTCGACAAAGGCCTTGGCGTTGAGCGTCACGCGGCCGACGTGGAACTCTGCAATGTCCCTCCACGGCGCCGCCTGCTGCTTGAACAGCTGCATGGCGAGGTCCCTGCTGGGCGACCCCGGAAACTCCAGGCCCTGGTTCCCGGCTGCTTTCTTCTGGAGCTGGCAGCTGAGCTGTTCCGCCGTGATGACCTCCGGGTCGGGAAAGTCATACGAGTATCGCCGAAGAAACTCGTCGAGATACTCTGGGGTGGGGCCGTCATTGGCAGGTTTGGCAATGACCTGCTTCGACCCCTTTGTCTTGAGAACGTGGGCAAACGCCCTGTTAAAGTTTCGCAGCTGAGCACGGAGCTTGCGGTCGTCGTCGTCCATGCCACCAAAGAACGCATCATTGTATCGACCGTGGACGGCATCCCTCGCAAGTCTCTGAAAGTCGCTAGAGACGGTCAACAGGAACGACCTCATGTCGTCTGGCGTGGACCGCGGCTTTCTCAGCCCGTCCAGCTGGGCCTGTCTCCTCCTCAGCTTCTCCTCGATGTCGTCCACGGCTCGGGGCAGGCTCGCCCGGATGTGGCTGTACAGGATCTTGCTGAGCTTCCTGCGCAGGCCGACAACGCCGCAGTCGTCCCGGGGGAGTGTTGCCCACGCGCCAGTCTGGAAGAAGTCGGCCTCGGCCTCGGCCTCGTCCCGGGCTGCTAGGCTTGCATCCTTGCCGGCCCGGTTGCGGAGCACGTGCCATTGGAACCTGGTGTCCTGGTTCTTGGCAAGCCTGAGATACGTGCCGCCCTGGTCGTCGAGGTCTGGCTTGGTGATGACGCAGATGGTGCGTTGTCCATGGGGATCCATCTGCTTGACTCTGTCGAGGGCTACTTGGCTGTCGAGTTGGGTGTTGGCCGCAACGACCGCCAAGATGACGCTGTTCTCGTCCCGCATGTATCTCTCCGCCAGTTCATCCACCGTCTCTCGGGACTCTCCAAGGCCAGGTAGATCGACAAGGCTCAACGGATACGTGTCCGGTCCCCGAATCTCAACCCTCAAGACATCCTTGGAGAATTCATTCCCGGCGGGCGTAAAGTCCATGCACTCCCTCGCCTCGCTGATGATATCCGGGAGATCATCCTCGTGGAACCCCGTCCTGTGCAACACCCGAGACGCCTTTGCCCCGTCGGCAAACCCCACGGTGACTTGGACTCTCGTCTCGCGCGCCCGCCGGAGAACAAGCTCGGTCGCGAACCGCGCGTGTTCGGCGGGGAAGCGCACGTGCGAGATGGCTTCGAGGACGGACGACTTTCCGGACGACTGGTCGCCGACGACGACGATCTGCGGGATGGGGATGCCGACTCGGCAGGCGGCCAGGCTGTCGTAGAGGGCCTTGGCCTCGGGGGTGGCGAGCTGGTTGAGAATGTCGGTGGAGACGGAGACTTCCATTGTGACGGATGTGGATTAGGGTTAAATTTAGCTGGTGGATGGCTATTTATTTACGTGGGCCCTTTTTCAAGTTCCACAGCGGGGCCATACTAGCTCCGGACTGTTAGCCGGACAACAGCCCAACTCTGTTACTGCCCACACTTGAACCAACGGGTATCCCAAATCTGTCTCAACTCTCTTGTTAAGGTCTGTTAAAATATGTCTAAGCCCTAAGACTCGACCCCCTCACGGCAAACCACCCCTCTGCCTCCTCAATGCCCATCGCCGACGACACCAGCATCTTTGCAAACGGGTCTACATCCTCGGCACTCGCGTCCCTCAAAAGGGCCTCGAAGCTGCAGTCCGTGACCACAAAGAAGCTCTTGTCGTTCCACGCCCTCGCAAACACCACCGCAGACCTCGCACCCCACAGCCGCGTCGACACGGTCAGCGACCTGCACAGCTGAAGCCTGCTGTCGCAGTGAGGCGGCTGCAGCCCCGACACGATGCGGTACGCCTGCAGGAAGTACAAGGCGAAGAGGTACGTCCTGCGGGCCGACTCGTGCAGCACCCAGTCGTGGAAAAAGGCCTTTGCCGTGGCGATGGGGTGCAGCGGCAGGATCTCGTAGGAGACGGTGTCAAAGTCGATGAAGGGGAGGAGCGCGGAGGCAGACTCCTCGAGGGCCATGAGCTGGCGCTCTGCTGATGCCCTCGCGCGAATGTCCCCGTCTAGGAGACGCATGATGTGGTACAGAACGAGGGCCTGGGTGTGCGCGAGCCGGTCCTGGAGCGTCGGCGGGGGATCTGATCGGAGGAGATCATCCGCGTAGGACTCTATAGAGTGAAGAATTGAAGGGCCGTTGAATCTGTTCTTGATGGAGTACAGTGCGCAGCAGGCGTGGGCGTCTATCAGGTGAGTGTTGATACTCTAGTGGTTGATATAGTCATACCTCGGATCGACTTTGGCATACCGCCCCCGTACAGCATTGCATGAGACCAAGGCGTGTGCATCTCTCTGGCCATGGTGACAGGCGCCCTCTGTGTCTCCTCCAGAGCATACTGCAGCTGTCGACTAAAAATCTCGGCCGCAGTGGCACCCAGAAGATGCGGATTCGGCGGCAGTACAGCAATGCTCTGGTGCACAAGGGACGCAGAGTCGAGGCACAGCTCCAGCAAGCTCTCGTCAAGCAGGGACCCCGATAGCATCCCGTCGGTCGGGCCCTCGTCCAGGAAGTTGAGAAACTCGTCTCCCGCAGAGGCGGAATCTTGATTCCTGGCACGCCGCGTCTTGCGGAGCGGATACTCGCAGGGTATCCCCCTCTGACCGCATCGCTGACAAATGGGCGATGCTCCGTCGCAGCGGCGTTTGGCCTTGATGCACGCGGAGCAGGACTTGCGTCGGGACGGGGGATTGCGGCGTTCCCGAGAGGTGAGGGACATGCTGATGGATGAATATCTGCTGGTGTAGGGAGAAAACTCCACGGTTTAAAATGCGGTGATTTGTGGGCGGATTTCCGCCCGGAAGTGGCGGAGATTCCAACAACCGACGTAACATGTAAGAAATAAGTCCATTATAAAAGCACCATCACCACATAACTCCCACACTCATCAACTACTGCTTCCATTCACCCATCATGTCCATCTTCGTCTGCGGCACCACCGGCACCCAGGGCGGCGCCCTCGCCCGCTTCCTCATCACCCGCGGCCTCACCGTCCACTCCCTCACCCGCGACGAATCATCTGCCAGGGCCAAGGAGATGGCGTCCCTCGGCGTAAAGTTCTGGCCCGGCGACTTTGACAACGAGCAGTCCCTGAGGTCCGCCATCGCCGGCACCTCTTCCATCTTCCTCAACTTCTTCCCCAGCTTCACCGACGCCGGGGCCAACCTCCGCCAGGCCAAGCTCGTCATGTCCGTCGCCCTCGCCGCGGGCGTCAAGCAGGTCGTCTACACGAGCGGCCTGGGTGCGTACAAGCCCGAGCGCGTGGACTGCTGGGACCCCGACTCGCTTGTCGCCAGCTTCCTCGGGTCAAAGACGGATATCGAGCGTGCTGTGCGCACGGCTGGGTTCGAGCACTGGACTATTCTCCGGCCGGGAATGTTCATGACCAACTTTGTCGCGCCAAACGTTGCGCAGTACGGCGAGTTTGCCCGAACTGGCGTCCTTGAAACGGCGTACAGAGAGGATACCGCCCTTCCTCTTGTTTCTCCGAGGACTATCGGTGCGTACAGCGGCGCGGCGGTCCTCGATCCGAAGGGGTTTCACGAAAAGGAGCTGGACTATGCGGATGAGATGATGACTCCCGGTGAGGTTGTGCGCAGGCTGTCTGCTGTGAGCGGAAAGGACCTGAGGGAGAAGTACATGTCGGATGAGGTGGTTGAGCGTGTCAGGAAGGAGAACCCGTTTGTGGGTGGACAGGTTCTCACTCGTGAGATTTACAAGTTGATCGACATGGAGCAGGTGCCTCATCAGGGTATCTCTCTGACGACTTTTGATGACTTTTTGGAGGAGAACAAGGATGCTGTTGTTGAGACATTTTCTCAGGTTTAGGCCGCTATGACAGATCAAAGAGAGATAGTCTATCATTCATCCTCCTCGGCAGCTCATCAACCCCTAGGGAATCCCTACTGAACAAGTCCACATCGAGATCCCTCAGCTGCTGAACAAACCCCTGATTCGGGCATACCGCCGGCCGTGCGGACACAATCACTCCCAGTGCCTCCTTGAGTGTCATGTCCCGTCTTCTCATGAGGTACCCAGCTATCAAGGCCGGTGACCTCGATATGCCGGCTGAGCAGTGCACCAGTACTTTTCCGTCCTGCGCGGCGACGCCGTCGATGATGGAGCTTGCTTCTTCGATGGCAGAGGATATGGAGCTCGACGGGGAATCCGCCATGGAGATGCGGTGGTAGACGATCCCGTCTATCTTCTCAGAGGGCGTGGACCCGATGCTTATGACTGCCGTGATGCCGTGGGGTGTCAGGAAGGGCGAGGAGGCGGCTGAGCGGGGGCCGAGGTACAGAAAGGGGGGGAGTATGAGCACGGCGGCTGGGTTGGACTTTGGTTTTCCCATCTGTGATGTGTTGCTCTAGGAAATAAGCTCTTGCCGCTCTGTGATGTGTTGCGGGTTGTTGGAGTGAGCTGTGCTTACCGTCAGCCTAGAGTCGGGGACCTAGTTAATTGTTAAACGCTGGGATGACTCATAGTGGCTTTAGGGATTAGGCAGGATATTTCCTCTATGACACACTGTCTATACTCGCACTAGATAGAGCTACTAGCCATGTCTAAATCCCCTTAAAATTCGCAGATTCACACGGGATTAGGGATGGGGATATTCTACGACATTGAGATACTGTCTCTCCTGAGATCAATCACCGAAAGATCCAAGGAGCGATGGCCGGCATCGCCTCTGGAGCGGGAATGGAAACCATTTATTGGCGAGTCCCACGACCCTCGCATCTCGGTGGTCCTCGCGCTTCTTCACCCCGAGGTGATCGACGGCGCCTTTTGGGGCTTCCTGGCCGGCAAATTCTACAGCCCACACTACCTGCTCCCGAGGCCCGTCCAAGAAATAGCTGATCAGAAGCTCGCAACCTTCCGAGAGAGGGAGGAGATCAAGAAGTTTGTCGCAGGGAGGGTCGCCGAGGGGAGGGCGTACGCTGAAAAGTACGAGACGTACGTGCGCGAGAACGGGGAGCCTCACGGCTGCCGGTGCGTGAGCTGCCAACAGCAGGAGGAGAATTTCGAGAACCTGCGGCAGCTCCCCATGCTGCTGCACCATCTGGACGTGCCGGTAGAGTATGAGAGCACCGAGCCTAAAATCACTCGTTCCCGCCCTTTCCCTGATTTCCCACCTGTTCTCGCAAGGGTCATACCTCTTCCGGGGTCGGACTCGGGCGAGTCATGTGAAGAGTCTGAAGAATCTGAAGAGGCATCTGAAGAGACATCTGAAGAATCTACACAGCTTTGAGGGAAAAACCTTTATCTCGATTATGTTATAGCCTGGTCCAGCTACACTGCTCAAGACGTTACCACAGCTTCACAAGTGAAATGCACGTCGAATTTCATCTCCGTCACCGGCTCGAACTCTGGACCGCCCTTGGAATGGTCAACGCGCCAGCGCTTCAGGAATATCGCTCAGCCGCCGATGGTTCGGTGTTGATAGACCCTCCTCTGCTGTTTCGAGCTGCACAGCATCAGGCTGCTTATATCCCAGCAGCTCCTGCTCGGACCGCTGCCGGCGCAAGCCCGGTGCTGCTGCATCCGACATGCCCCCCGTGGAGTGAACCGACGTCAGCTTCCTGATCCTGGGGTGGAAGGTGGGCAGGCCGAAGCGACCGAGGACATGCTCGATCGGGGATTTTAGCATGGGCGCCGACGAGGCTATTATCAGGATGACCTCTTCCATGCGAAGCCAGAAGTAGACGGGTATCAGAGTGCGGAACCTCTCCGGGGAGGCCATATCCAGCGTATGCATCTTGACAAGCCTCATGACGACGGCAACGGTCGCAACCAGACCGAGCGCCATCAAGACGCTGATGAGACACCTCTCCACCGTCGACCGGCTCAGCCTCCAGATCAAGAACATGGGCATGATGGCCAGCGTCAAGTCGCCGAATATAGCAACCCCTATCGTCGCGTATCCAGATATCCAGACCTGCTGCGGGCGGAAACACCGTGCACCCGGGACCTCTTCCCAGTGGGCGTTGATGGGCCTGCACTGGATGAGCCGGACGACTTCAGTGCCCACCGCGGAGGCGGCCTGGATGGCTATAGTAAACCAGATGGTCACGCGCCAGGCCCTCGTCAATGTAAACTTTAGCAGCAGGCAAGCTACAGAGATCCTGGCCAGCGCCGGAACCAGAGTCGACAGCACGACTACCACGTAGACGTATCGGAGTGTCCTGACGCTCTCCTCGGGCGACACGTCGTAGCTGTGACGGCCTAGACCGGAGGCGACGCTGGCGATGAAGAGGGAGTAGATAGCGACTTGGATGAGCTGCACCAGTCAGTGTCTTGTTGTGTAGGCTGTGAAACCTCTACTCACGACGGCGACGGAGATGATGTAGTCTGAAGCATCGAGTTTATATATAGGCGTTGCGCGAGTGTAGATGCGCACTGAAAATACGAGAATGCCAACGACGAAGAAGGGCGTGACGATGGCCAGAGACTGCGGTCCCAGTGAGTCGTGAGAGTGATGATCCATCACGGCGAGGCCAGCGAGAGAGAAGGCGAGGGCAATTAAACGGGTATTGGAATAGAAAGAGTGTAAGGATCAAGGAGGACATCCAGGGCAGCGTCATAAATGGCTCAGGGGCACCTCGGGATGCGCTAATGCCAGCCATGCCGTAGCACGGCGACATGTCACAATCCCAGTGACGCCACAAAGTGGCACGCCACATCGTGGGAACTGCCTTGGAGGCAATACGCAAATTGGACAGAGACCGAGGACTCGTTGTCGTAATACGAGGGATTCTATCAAGTGCTTTGGACGACAAGGCAGTATCAAGGTCTCGTTGGGGAGAAACAATGCATGAGCGACTAGAGGGAGACAGGGGAAAAGGCATAAGGGCTGATAGACAAAGTTCAGTCGTGGCAACTAACCAAGCCACCTCACAAGAGACACTTCACAGCCCAGGAATGAAAAGGACGCTACCGATTCCAGCCTCGCCCCTGGCCTCCGCAGGGACCGACCGACCTTTGAACCCGACTGGCGGGCCGACGCCACGCTTGCTGACAGTTTATCAGCGACCATTATTGGGCATGATTTAAACATCAAAGACTACCAGAGCTAACTAGATAGACTTCCAGGTAGGGTTCGCGAATCGGCCTGCTGTATTTGGTCAAGACCGCATTTGGTGTGTTGCCTCTATCACCAAAAGGTGGCTCAAGACTAGGCGAGTGCTCTCATGCTGGATGTGACAGGTCAAGCTTGTTCAGAACGATACAAAGGGCTGGGCTGACGGCTCCTGACGAATAAGAGTGTGCAAAAAAATCCTGCCTGGGTCTGTGACTCGAATAGGGGTATCTCCTCTACAACCCAAGACCCTGATTATCAGTTCCTCATTAGTATAAAACGTAAAGCCGGCTCCTAAAGCATAATAGGAGTATCAATGCTTGATCTATAGTCTATGCACTTTGAGTTATTACACGTATATTCTCGTTCTTTACTATGACTTGTGCTTCTCTTCCCCACTCAAGCACAAGTCAGCATATTCAGTAGGTATAACCTCGACCCAAACGTCAAACACATTCAGTAACGGCACGTATAACACATGAGCTACCCAGGGACTGATTCCATAGCCGTAATCGTACCCTGTCGCCCGGGATGACTCGCATCGGAACGCTCCGGTCCGATTAGTCCGATAGGCCATTGGAGCGTTCCTCGCAGAGCACGTCGATAAATAGCAAGAAACTACTTGTCATCATCTATATCTAGGTAGTTAACATGCTTCGTTCCAAGGGCCTGTCTCTTAACCGTGTGGGCTGATGCGGTTCATGTCATGGCTGGTCTTGCGTTTGAGATGACGGCGCCGAATATCATCGGTGTTGAATCAACAGGACGTCTGTCTGGCTGGGCTACTCCAAAAGGTACGAACAGTTGAAGCGTATAAAGGTGGAATGTTCACATTCTAAACTCGCCAGTGTGCTTACTGTCAAAGGCGGCACCGGATCCATCATCGAGTTCTTTAGCCCGGGAACAGAAACGCTCTCCGCAACGGGCATGTCCACCGTGACAAACATAGGACCAGAGACCCTGTGTTCGCCTTCTAAGGCACCCCCCTATTTTCTCCCTTTTATATATACTAATCCGGTATCCTTCCCCCCCTTAGATTCCCTTTCCGCTATTAGATTCCTCGGCCCTATTCTTCTATCAGAAATACTATATTAGCTAGGCTAGCTAATTCTAGTAGCTATAAGTTAGTCGGTATTATTACTTACCTCGAGGCTACTCATCGACAGGACATTGCCGAAGCTGCGCAGTGGGCTTGTCACACGCTCAGGGCAGATCCAGATGCCGAATACGACAGGGTCATCGAGATCGACCTGTCTGAGCTTAAGCCGCGCATCAACGGCCCCTTCACCCCGGATCTGTCGACGCCGCTGTCCAGGTTCCCCGAGGCCATTGACCAACAAGACTGGCCGAGGAATCTGACGGCCGGGCTGATAGGGTCGTGCACAAACTCTTCGTTTGAGAACATGACGCGCGCCGCTGATGTGGCTAGTCAGGCGTTGGATGCTGGGCTGAGACCAAAGATGCTCCTCCTGGTGTCTCCTGGGAGCGAGCAGACGAGACAGACTCTGCGGGAGAGCGGTGTTCTTCAAGTCTTTGAGCGGCTGAATAGCACGCTGCTGACGAATGCACGCGGTCCGTGCTGTGGGTCGTGGGACCGTTAGGATGTGAAGGTAGTTGTCAAGTAACTTTAGAGTTCCAGCCGTCTGACTTCTCCAGGGAACCAGAAACTCCATCATCACGTCGTACAACCGCAACTTTACCGGCAGACTTGACGGCAACCCCCTGACAAACATCTTCCTCGCGTCACCTGAGGTCGTCATGGGCAAGATATTCTCCGACAATCTCGCCTTTGACTCTACGAGGAATACACTCAGCGATCCAGACGGCAACGTTCTCCTTCCGTCCACCTAGAGGGGACTCTCTACCTTCTAGGGGCTATAAAAAGACAGATCCTGTATACTAATACCCTCCATCGACGGTCCGCGAATCAGTTCGAGTCAAGATCCGTGAATCGTCCGAGAGACTGCAACCTGCTGGGCCGTGGTTCCGCTACCGTGGCCATCTAGCAAATATTTCCAACAACACCCTGATCGGCGCAGTCAATGCCGACAACAAAAAGACCAATACAGTGCGGAACTGGCTCACGGGTGTTGAAGACGACGTACCAGGCACGGCGCGAGCATACAGGGAGACCTCGCAGCCGTGGGTTGTAATCGGGGACCACAACTATCGAGGGATCATCGTGAGAGCACGCTGCTCTTCAGCCGCGGTATCTCGGGGGGGTTGCCGTCATTGCAAAGATCCACGAGACGAATCTCAAGAAGCAGGGGACCTTGGCGTTGACGTTTGTAAATCAGAATGACTATGACAAGATCAAGTCTTCGGACAGGATTAGTATCGTGGGGTTGAGGGATGTTGCTCCGGGGAGGCAGGTCACTGTCAGGATCGCGCCGACTGATGGTTCAAGGGCATGGGAGACACGGGTGAAACATACGATGACGGGGGAGGAGGTGAGGTACTTTAAGGCTGGGAGTGCCCTGAATCTTGTATCCAAGAGCAACTTGAGTAGTCTAATGAGATTATGGTTGTGATTGAGTTCTTGTAGCTGTCCTAGAAGTCACTATGCTTCTGACTTCACTTTCTAAACTTCTTAATAGCCTCCTCAATAGCCTCCCCGTTCCTCAACGCCTCCACCGTCCGAGCATCAATCTCAGCTCTCTCCTGACACAGCGCAACGACCTCCTCCATCAACGACGGCGGAACCACAACCACCCCATCAGCATCACCCACGAGCACATCCCCAGGATTGATCCACAGATCGCCCTTGAACTGCAGCGCAACATTGATCTCGGACGCGCGCGTAAACGTGTTGGAGCCCAGGATGGACGTTTCCCGAGAAAACACCTACAGAGTAAGCGAATAACACATTCAATACAAAGCCCAGACTTACAGGGAATCCCAGTCCGCGATGCTCGTTGAGGTCGCGGATGCGTCCGTCTATGACGGCCCCGCTCGCCCCCAGGATGCTCGCCCGCGTCGACATGAGCCCCCCCCAGCAGGCAGAGTAGAGACCCCTCGGCTGCTGAACGTACATGATCTTGCCGGGCTCGTTGCAGTCGGCGAAGTGCCTCTCTGTCCGGGGCGCGTCGGTGTCGCTCATGGAAACCATCTTGACGGTGACGGCCTGGCCGATGGCTC
>JABFEP010000421.1:0-13191 GCA_013618265.1 Fusarium albidum
GTGTCAGGGTGTGTGGCTGGGGCTGTTTTGGGTTCGGCGTGGGCCTGCCTGATCTACACATTTGTGTATCCCAATAACCACGCGTCACAGTTTCATGCCGCTTATACGTTTGATGATATCAGTATTGAGTTTCTGCTACTGTGCCTTTCTGGAGCCGCTGGGACTACAAGTGCCTCCATCATCATCAAACCTGCTCCGTGCCTGGGGAGCTTGACCACCTCTATCCGTTGGGGCAATTTCGTAGTCCGGGGAAGATGTGTGGCACAGCGTCTCCCGACCAACCATCGGGCAGCCAGCCATTCGAACCCCGTAAAAAGAGGCAGGAAGTTCTGTTCTAGAAAGTGTGTGACCTCACGTGGCGTAGTCCGTTGATTGAGATGGGAAAGACCATGGTTGCGCAGGTTCGAAGCGAGGCTCGATTGATTGGGGTTGTTGGCGGGGCCATGTTAGAGTCCAGGACGTTCACCAGATAGAGATGGAAAGCG
This sequence comes from Fusarium albidum, assembly GCA_013618265.1. NCBI lineage: Eukaryota > Fungi > Ascomycota > Sordariomycetes > Hypocreales > Nectriaceae > Fusarium > Fusarium albidum. The sequence continues at coordinate 486 of JABFEP010000421.1, forward strand.
GGCAGGTGTAATTATGTCGTGAGTTCCTTCTGGGAGTTGTCTCCCGGCTTGGTGGCCAGAATACGTCCAGGGTAGGTGATATTGGTTTGACTGATTCTAGGCTCGCTTGGGTAGGGGAACTGGATGCGACTCGCGTTGTCCCCTAGTATTGGGATCATGGTTGACAGGTGCTGCCCGTACTGAGATCTGATCGAGGAGTAATGGAATCCGTGTTAACCATTTAGTCCGCGGGTTACTGTGACAAGTTGGAGGCCATACGAAAAATCGGGGTGGTCTCGACCACATGCTTCTGGAATACACGATACCTCCGCTAGCGCGGTGGGAGAATCGCAGTTTATTACAAGTTATAATGCAGGTAGCATATTATCCTTCATATTATAATAGAGACCAAGGATATAATTATACAAGCTGCTCGACACATTCCCACGATAGAACAGTCTCCGTGATCTTTGACCTAGTGATAGCTACCCATATCGAGAGACCCACATCCATTGGCCCAAGCCACATCTCCAGCCTCACTCCACCCCGCCATCGCTGACGCAGCCAGATCTTGAGCATCCAGCTTTCCAACTACCTACCCCCGGCCCTCAAGCGAACACAAGCCCAACAAGCATAACCACAAAGTCCCCAAAATCGACGCGCGCAAGACACCTGACTCGCCAAGAAGCAGACCAGATAGACCAGCCCGGCATGTCAATCATCCAGCAGCACACGAGCGCCACGCTCAGCGATGCGTGGCGCACCATCGACATCGACGCCCTGAACGAGGACTCGAGCACCAACTTCGACACCTCGACCCTGCGCCCTCCGCAGCCCGAGATCGACGAGGCCGAGGTGCGGCAGCTGGCGGGACAGGTCAGGCAGCTACTGAGAGGGGGCGATGCCGAGGGCGCCCTGAGGGGATGTCTGGAGACTCCCGTGTACAACGGCACTGATGCCGCAAAGGTTATTGAATTGCCCAGCCGGAGCCGTCACAGAGGCAGCGAGGATCAACTCGGAGAAAAGCAAACGAGACTGACATGCGGTTGGATCTATTAGGATGCTCACCTCCAAACCCTCAGCGAAGTCCTCCAGTCGATCAAAGCGAGCGACATGTCGCCTCTTCTCAAGAGCATCTACGGATCCGAAGGGGGCGCCGAGTGCCTGGACGTCCTGATGAAGTACATGTATGTCGCAGGAACTACAAAAAAAGCATAAAGACCGTACCTGACCGCTATCTAGCTACAAGGGCATGGCCACGGTTCACCCCGGAAACGCTTCGCGATCACCGAGCAAGGTCACACCCCAATCGACGGGCGGCTTCAGCCAGATCGGAGGACGGCCCGGTGGGGCCAACGAGCCAGCAACAGCAGCCATGAGCGTGCTTCTCAGCTGGCACGAGAAGGTTGTCGAAGTTGCAGGGCTGGGCTGTATCGGACGGACGATGACGGACTGGCGTAGGGTGTAGAGCGTTACGGTACATATATAACATGGCAAGCCGGCCAAGAACATAGACTCACGAATCGCGCCGAATCCACACTGCGCAGCAAAAACCTGGCCATTGATCCCACAAAGGCACATTATCTAAACCATGCCTCCTTCCGACTACTTCGTCTCCAAGATATCTTTCAGGTTCACGTCACCGCTACCCCTTGGCAGCGGCTTCGGCTGATTCTCACCCTCATGCCACCCGATCATATATATGATCCTAAACGTGGCGGGGATTGTCCCATCCGGGTTGCCGTGCAGCTCTCGATAGATGGCCTCGCCGGCAAGAAGGACATCACGGCTAATGGCACCCATCTCCCTGCCAAGGACGGCATTCCCCTCTCCCATGGCTTGCAAATCCTGCATCAAAGCAAACGTATCGGGATAGTCGACAATGATATCATCAACGTCTACGGTCAGCATCTTGAAACCGGCCTTCTGAAGTAGACCGCCGACGTCTCTCACATCGGCTAGGGGAGAAACCCGAGGGGACATGCCGCCGCGTCTTTCTGACTCTGCCAGCTGGAGTGATGTCCGCAACTCAAACAGAGTATCGCCTCCAAGCATGGCGCCGATGAAGGGGCAATCCGGCTTGAGGATGTTGTTGATCTGGGTGAGAACACCTGGCAAATCGTTGATCCAATGAAGGCTGAGGGAGCTCATGACCAAGTCAAACGAGCCAGAATCATAGGGGATCGACTCCTCATCATTCAGAACTTGACGGGTGATCTTGAGCTGGCTGTTGAAGTCAAGATCCGCATCTCGATAGAGGAGCGAATGCGACGAATCTGCAGCAACGAGCTCACTGATGCGTGTGGACAGCGGCGGAGAGACGGGCATTGCAGGGTCGGGGTCGGGGTTTTCCCGGATCAAAGCCCTCGCAATGTTGCAGGAATTTGCACCAAGGTCGAGCACCCGAGGGAAGTGCCGGTTGATATCCTGAGTCTGAAGTTAGAACATAGTCTGGTTGGTTGTCTTGTACGCCCAACTCAGGATGATGCTTACCAGGAGCCTCTCAGACAGTCTGATGGCCACCTCTTCCTTTAGGTAATCAGCCTGACGGCCCTCGGTCGGATTCATCGCAGCACGCTCCTTCTGGAGCCATTTTGCATGTCGATTGAAGACCTGGAAGCGCGGAGCACCCGCGGCCTGGACGGCATAAAAGCGACGATTTGAGATGGGACGGCTAAGAGTGGCAGGCGGTAGCAAGGCCCACGAGCTGCACCGCATCGTTGATAAGGTCCGCGCGCATGCTCTCATGACATCCCAGACTGAAGAGTGGCTGGCTCTACAGATCACAACAGCAAAATGTGTGGCTGTAGGATGCAATAGAAAGTGTGGATGCAGTTGAAGTCATGATGGCATCGAGCGTTCTTCAATGGCTGCACCTGGAAGTCGAAAGTGGACGGCCTCACGCACGGACCACTTATGACCTACCGGTGTTAATAATAGGTAGGGAGACCAGGCTCTTTCTGGCGGTCGTTGCACGCTGACAAGGCAGCCCGGAGACAGTACGGAGGCTCCTTAATAGGCACCTGAGAGACCGCGCAGAGGCCGGGCAGAGGCGAGCGGGAGCCCTTGCGCCTGCACGGTGGGCGAGTCGCTCGCTGGAGATGACAGCCCTCCCAAAAGAACACACACACCTCCGCTCCCACTTCTGCTCCCACTTCTGCTCCCGCTTCTTTTATTACGCCTCTCCTTTTTTCCTCTATTGTCGTCAGCATTCGTCGCGTCAGAGCTTCAGCCTCATCCGCCTTGACACGTTTGTGACTCGATCGTCCCTCCCCTGTCGCAGCCTCCGTCGACCTCCCCGACACATCCGTTCCCTAGGCCACGGGCCTCTTCCACAACATCTGGTCTACCTCACGCACCACGCACCACGCACCACCCGCACCCCCCGCCTAGCTTGCCCCTCCGACCAAGCAACCTCCCATCTCATCGACGAACGATCGATGTCCGGCGCCTGAGCCGTCTGGGCAACTCAAATCGAATCGACTATGCGATCTCTGCGATAAGCGTCCATAACTGTGTTTTGGAGATATTCCCGTCTTTACGACCCGCTGCTCCTCTGCTACCTTGAGCAAACCACTCGCAGTCCCTTGCCCAGAATCAGGGGTCTCCCATAATAAATTGCCAGCCCAAAACGCCGCCAACAGCTGCCCATCATGTCAAGTTCAGGGTCCGGATTTCTCGGCCGCTCGAGCAGCAGCAATGCGAACATGCGCGGCCTTGTCCAGTTTATCGCCGACCTGAGAAATGCGAGGGCGCGCGAACTGGAGGAAAAGCGAATCAACAAGGAGCTTGCCAATATTCGTCAAAAGTTCAAGGATGGCAATCTCAGCGGATACCACAAGAAGAAATATGTATGCAAACTGTTGTACATCTATATCTTGGGTTGGAACGTCGATTTTGGTCACCTCGAGGCTGTCAACCTGATCTCGGCCAACAAATACTCGGAGAAGCAGATTGGTTATCTGGCCATGACACTTTTCCTCCACGAGAAGCACGAACTTTTACACCTTGTCGTCAACAGCATCCGCAAGGACCTCCTCGACCACAATGAGCTTTTCAATTGCCTTGCGCTTCATGCGATTGCCAACGTGGGTAGTCGAGAGATGGGTGAAGCTCTCAATGGAGAGGTCCACAGGCTTCTGATTTCTCCGTACGCGCTTCTATTGTCCTTCGTTTCCCATGTTACGCTGACCGTTGCCTTGCAGCACCTCCAAGTCGTTTGTCAAGAAGAAGGCGGCTCTGACGCTTCTCCGACTGTATCGCAAGCACCCAGAGATTATATCGCCCCAATGGGCAGAACGCATTATTCATCTCATGGACGATGCCGACCTCGGTGTTGCGCTTTCAGTGACATCCCTCGTCATGACCTTGGCCCAAGACAATCAGGACCAGTACAAGGGAGCATATGCCAAAGCCGCAGCCCGCATGAAGAGAATCCTTATCGACGGAGAGTACACAACCGACTACCTCTACTACAAGGTCCCTTGCCCCTGGCTGCAGGTCAAGTTGCTTCGACTTTTGCAATACTTCCCCCCGTCAGGTATGTCCAAGAGGTACTATACCTGGCCTTTGACGCCGTTGACATGGAAATACAGACGACACCCACGTTCGGGAGATGATCCGAGAGTCTCTACAGAAGATCTTGAATCTAGCCATGGAGACCAATAAGAATGTTCAACAGAATAACGCTCAGAACGCCGTTCTCTTCGAAGCCATCAATCTCATCATCCACTTGGATACTGAACATGGATTGATGAAGCAAATCTCGTCCAGGCTGGGCCGTTTCATCCAGAGTCGAGAAACTAACGTGAGGTACCTTGGCCTGGAAGCGATGACGCATCTTGCTGCGCGAGCCGAAACCCTGGACCCTATCAAGCAGCACCAGGAGATAATCCTGGGCTCACTCAAGGATCGAGATATCAGCGTGCGCCGTAAAGGACTTGATCTGCTCTACAGCATGTGCGATGCATCGAACGCCCAAGTCATTGTTGGCGAGCTTCTACACTACCTGCAAAATGCCGACTTTGCCATCCGCGAAGAAATGGTGCTTAAGATTGCCATCCTCACGGAAAAGTATGCCACCGATGTGCAGTGGTACGTCGACATCTCTCTTCGACTCATCGCCATGGCTGGCGATCACGTCAGCGATGAGGTGTGGCAACGAGTCATTCAGATTGTGACGAACAACGAGGAGCTCCAAGTCTACGCAGCTCAGAATGCGCTGCAATACGTCAAGGGAGATCATTGCCATGAAACCCTGGTCAAAATTGGCGCCTATATCTTGGGAGAGTTTGGCCATCTGGTTGCCGACCAGCCACGTTGCAGCCCCATTGAGCAGTTCTTGGCCCTTCAGAGCAAGTTGACTGCATGCTCGTCGAGCACCCGTGCCATGATCCTTTCGTGCTTCGTCAAATACGTCAACTTGTTCCCGGAAATCAAGCCTCAGCTACTCCATGTTTTCGAGTTCCACAGCCATAACCTGGACTCTGAGCTCCAGCAGAGAGCCTGTGAGTATCTAACTCTAGCAAACATGCCGACGGACGACCTCCTCCGGACAGTCTGCGACGAGATGCCGCCATTCCCTGAGAGACAGTCGGCGCTCCTTTCCCGGCTGCACCAGAAGCATGCCAACACAAGCGACCGGAGAACTTGGGTAGTGGGAGGAAAGGATGCCAACGCCGACGCCAGAGAGCTCAGCATGGGAACCGGAGCTCTTAAGAGGACCTTCAGTTCCAATGTGCCTCTGAACGGCAAAGCGAATGGACAGGGCGCGGCTGGGGCCAATGGTCACAGCAACGGTGCAGCGGATCTGGCTGGCCTTGATCTGAATGCACCGTCGCCGTCTGAGCCCAAGATGCTGAAGGCGCAAAACCTGGCTAGCGCCGCTCACCTGTCTCCAGGCTGGGAGATTGGGTTCAACAGGCTGCTGGTTGGGTCGGATGGTGTTCTCTACGAAGATGGTCAGCTTCAGATTGGCGTCCGATCGGAGTATCGCGGTCAGATGGCTTGTTTGATCACATATTTCAAGAACAAGACGCCGGCGACGATAAGTTCGTTCACGACGACCCTGGACTTGGACGAGAGCGAGAAGAGCAATTTAACATGGGACGTCAAAAACCTACCGGACAGCACCATCGTCCAAGGCGGACAGTCCCAGCAGGTCGTCATGTTTGAAGCGAAGAAGGTGTTTGAGAAGAGCCCAACTGTTCGCATCAGCTATCTGGCCGGTGCTTTGCAGGCTATCACTCTGAAGCTGCCGCTGGCAATTCACAAGTTTATGGACCCGGCGGAGTTGAGTGCCGAGGACTTTTTCAAGAGGTGGAAGCAGATTGGTGGCGCCCCTCGAGAGGCTCAGGCAATCTTTGGGGTTTCGGGGAAGGGCAAAGAGATTACGGAGGGCTTCGTATCCAAGACGGTCGAAGGATTCCGATGGAGAGTATTGGACATGGTGGATCCCAACCCGAAGAACATTGTAGGCGCAAGCGTGCTTCACACTTCAGAGGGAGGCAAGTTTGGCTGTCTCTTGAGACTGGAGCCAAACTACGGAAACCAGGTAAGACGACTCGATGGGTGCCTGACGTACCCGATGCTGGGCTAACCATTTCCCAGATGATCCGTCTAACAATCCGCGCAACTGACGATTCTGTCCCGGGCGTGTTGTTGAAGTTCATGCAAGAGCGGCTCTCGGCGGGGGCTCCAACGGCACAAGAGCGGTTCGAGCTACCGTCGCGTGAGCAGATTTCAGACTCGTTCCGTAACGTCATGGTATCCTGATGGGATGTGTTCAAGTCCTTCTTCTGCATCACTGGCCGGAATGAAGTTGCGTTGTTAATACCACAAAGAAGCATATGGGCGTTGGGGAACTAGCATGAAGTTTGGAGTGGATGAGCGCTCAATCAATCAATGCCTTTTGATCGGCCGAAAAGTTGCCAATGTGATACTCCTTCTTGTCTTTTCTTTTATTGGCACCCCTCTCTGGTTAATCACAACACATCAAGCTATTCACTCCTTGATCTTCGCATGCGCCCTTGCGGGCCGCTGACCGAAGATGGTGCTGCCCACACGAACCTCGCCACTTCCTAGGCGCACGGCACCCTCAAAGTCTTCGCTCATACCCATGCTCAACTCCAGGCTATCCTCGGCCAAGCCCAGCTCCTCGGCCACGAGATGTCGCTGCTCCTTGAGCGTCACAAAGTCCTCGTTTTCCGTCTCGGGGGTGGTGGCCTTGCTGCGGGCGATGGCGCCGATCGTCATGAGGCCGAGCAGCTGCAGGCCGGGACATGCCTCGACGATCTCGCGGCACAGGGCAACGGTCTCGGCGCCCGGGGCGCAGCCGGACTTTGCTTCCTCGCCGGACGTGTTGACCTGGACGTGGACCGAGATGCTGGGGAGGTCGGGGTTGGAAGTCAGGAGGTTGGAGCGGGCGGTGCTGAGGAGCTGGGCCTTCTTTGAGGTGTCGATGCTGGAGACGCAGAAGAGGTTGGGGATCTTGGCCAGCGACTTGCAGTGACCTTTTGGCGGTTGTTGTAAGCATGCATATGGGCCGAAGTTCTCATTCATCATTTCATACCTGATTGTAAGCCGCCGATAAAGTGCCACTGGATGGTGCTCGGAAGTATGGCAGCTTTCTGGGATAGCTCTTGAGCGTAGTTCTCGCCAAAGTGAGTGTGCGAAGCGGGGGCTTGGTGAAGGGCAAGGATGTCATTTGCCGGCTTTAGCTTTGAGACTGCGACAAGTCGAACCTGTCATGTGCGTCAGTATTTTGGTGTTTGTCGTGAGAGCGTCTGGCGCATACGTTCCGACCATTCGCCACAGCTGCGAGGCGCTCCTTGACGGAACCCAGCTGGGAAATCAGAGCCTGGGCTCTGGAAGGATCAACTTTCATTTCCTCCCGCGACTCGCTCATGTCTCTGTATTATATTTCTCGAGCGGTAGTCCGAGGACGATGAGCGTGGTGAGTAAAGTGATGATTTGCTGTAAGTGGAGTGCACCCACGGGGACGGTTTGGGGGCCGGATTATCATCGGCTCATAAGCTCCAGGAGGCCAGCATACCTACTTAGGTTCACTCTTCAAGGTGTCTCTGGACGGGAAATCGAACTCTGCCCGAATCCGAGGTCGGTCATCCCCAAAACAGATACTGGCCTTCTTTACTTGGCAGAGATAAACAGAGAGAGAGAGAATGGCCTCAGATCTTCATGTAGGCCGGCGGAGGGCCACAAGCAACGCCGCCTCATCCACCAGATCTGGACATGCTAGGCGCAAGTCCAAGGCGGTGATCCAGCCCAAATCGACACACACATCCGACGAGTTTCTTCAGGACTTTCTCGACCCGACCTTTGATCCCGCCCAGTTTCTCAACTCTACCCTGCCGCCGCTGCAGCAGCGCTCAGTCCCCGGCCGACCTGGGTCCGATGCCGCGCCGCCGCCTCTGGCCGAGCTGTCCACGCAGGCGCAGACTCTCATCTCGCAGCTCAACGCGCAGACGTCCCGGCTGTCAAACACCCTGACGCAGCTCACCGACGACATCCTCAGGAGCGGCAGCCGTCTCGCGTACGAGGTGGAGCTGCTGCGGGGCGAGACGCTGAGCCTCCAGGAGACCATGAATGAGAGGCTGCAGGACGACATTGAGAAGTTTGTCCCGGAGGGGTTGCTGCAAGATGCTACTGAAGCCAGGAGCACAGCGCCGTCGACACCGGCAAACGTTGGCACTGGGACTGTGACTGGCCCGACACACGCAGACGACCCCGAGTTCATCAAACAGCTGCAGACGCTCACTCTTGTGCGCTCCCGCCTCGAATCGGTCATCAAGACATTTGGCGATGCCATGGAGTTCGTGTTCCCGCCGTCCGAGATCTCCATGAGCTCCGGCTTCCTGTCCGTGTCGGCCCCGGAGCCCGGGCTGGCGCACCAGAGCTCGGAGGAGAAGGGCCAGGAGGTGCTCAAGAAGCTCCGGAGCGAGATCTCCGATCTCTTGAACAAGTCGGAGGATCCGATCCAGGGCATCGAGAAGGCGGCGCAGAGGATCGAGCAGCTCAAGGAGCTCACCAACGTGTGGAAGGACACGGCGGAGGAGAAGGGCAGGAACAGGTTCATCGAGGCCCTGGCCAAGATGGTCGAGGACAGGCACCGGGAGCTCATGAAGGAGATGGAGCAGGCGGCCAAGAAGGAGGGCAGGGCGGAAGCCGGGCGGTCACGGAAAGGGAGCGTCACGAGAGATGCCGCGGTCGCGGTGGAGGATACCAAGGCGCCGGGCGGGTTTGGCCTCATCAGCCAGTTACAGAAGCTCAGAAGCGGGCTGTAAGGGACTTGATACCTATTGTATTTTATCTCCTTTTGCAATCACAGAACTCTGAAGCGGGCCAAGGCACTTGATACCTATCGTCTTTTCCTCTTTTGCAATCACTGAGCGAGCTCCAATAGTCATAGAATAGTAAAGAGTCCCAGGAAGCACCCATGTCGTAGAATTACCGTGTAAGTCACAGTGTGACACTGCGCTATCTTTAGCTGCCCCGTTACAGCGGGGCTCGCTCAGGAGCTATGGCCAATCATGTCTAGAGGCTGGATGAAAACCACCCCATTATTGGGGAACGGGCACTATTTATGAATATTCCGAGTTGGGTAGGCGGTGAACGGGATTCAATCGAACTGACGGAGCGAGGTCATGCTGCTATTGTCGCCGTCTTTGAATGCACACATCCTCCGTTTGTCTTCTCGTTCAATACCCCCTCATCGTTCAATAGGATCTACGAACGGGAGATCTTGGGAATTTCTGACGTCGACTATAGATACCAGTCTTTCGTCCTTGAATTTCCTCTCGCAATCTTTCCTCTCTTATTCAAAGCCGCAACAGCACAAGCCGTCGGCCTTTCTTTCTTTCCCCCCCCCTCCAGCTTTTGCAACTTGCAAGCAAACCCCAACCGTGAGCCAAGGGAACCGCCCTCTCTCTACCAAGCTCATTCCTCTTCTTCTTGAGAGACGTGCATGCGGCTTTCGATTTCTTTTGACTGATCTTTACATCACATTGAAAACAACCCGAAATGGCTGCGAGCGACGCAGCCGTCCCTGCTGGGCTCGGCGGCAGATCCGACCGCCGCTCCCCTCCTCCTCCTGCCTCCCAGTCCAAAAGAGACCGCAAGCGACAGGCTCTTATGGACCGCCTTTCCACCATGACAGACAAGTTCCACCGCGAGAGAGACATGACGTACCGCGACCAGCTACAGAAGATTCAGTTCGACATCAACCTCGTCCAGCGGTTCGACCCATACGACCCCAAGGTGCTCGAGGTCATCTCGGAGCTTCAGCGAGAGCATAGCCAGACCCAGGGCCCTCCGGTGAACGCAGAAGATGCCCGGAGTCTTCTTGACATGGCTGGCATCCGCTTCTCGGACTTCATTGAAGAGGTCGAGGACCTGGTAGAAATCCGCGACTTTCAATTGGCTCAGTCTAAGGTGAGATAGCCCGTTTTGGCTCTACCTGCAGCTAACGATACTCGCAATCAGAACGAGTATGAACGAAGACGTCAAGAATACAACAACACCCATGCCTACAAAATGGAAACCGCCAAGCGCGAGCACGAAGCCTTGATCAACACCCTCCGCGACCGTCTGATCAACACCTTGACCCAGAAGAAGAATCGCCTGAACCGGGAGAAGGAGGTCTTGGAGATCAACGACTCGAACGCTTTGCTCCTCAACCCCAACCAGTTTAGCCTCACCAACCCAGCGAGCCCCGGCGGCACCCACGGCAAGCGAGCGACCCGCCTTCGGAAGGACGCGGACGACCTGCAGATGTACTCGGACAACAAGAAGCGCAAGCGAAACGCTGCCGATGATGACGGATCGCCTGCGCCGATGCGACGTGCCCTCGACCCCAACAACACGACGCCGCTGTGGCAGTCTGAGAAGGCTCGCGCAGCCGCCAAGCAGAACGGCCCTGTCTACAGCATCGACAAGCTCTTTACCGACAAGGAGCTGTCGCTCAACTACAACACTGCCGCCATCGCCGCCCACCAGTACATTCTTCGGAACCGTGCCAACGGAAGTGGCTTGTCGCCTGACGACAGCGACTCGGGCCATGGGGATGCTGCCAACGGCGATCACGATGCTGATTCTCAGCCTTCGGCACCGGCAATGGAGCGCTCCGTTTCGCATGCCACTCGAAGCACCCGTGGCGGCAACCATAACTTCATAGATGACAGGATCCTCGGCATCGAGGGCATCGCCAACTTCGAGGTTCCAGGTAACCTGGATCTCATGCACGCCCAGGAACCCCCCAAGATGCCGCCACCTGTGCCCCAGCAGTATCTGAAGCCGTATCCCCGCTCCGCCGACCAGAACTTCCCCGTGCCCTTGTCTCAAGATGACATTGCCTCGGACATTTCTGTCATGGGATACTTCAAGCAATACGATGCATCGCACAAGCCCGGGGCTCACCTCGATGCCCACAGCGGGCTGCGCAAGGTCCTCGAGGCCGTCTCAACCCCCTACCAGCAGGCTCGATACGTTGCCTTCACAGGTGCCTCCCGAGAGGACCCTGAGCACCTCCGCGACACCCTCGGCCTGCCCGCCATCAGCAGCCTCCGCGACCAGGCCAGCCCGGCGCATGTCGGCTCGGCCCCTTCTGTTGCCGCCATGTCTAGTGCTGCGCAGCCCATGAGTCGCCAGAGCAGTGCTGGTGGTGTTGCCATGAGCCGCCAGGGAAGCAGCAGCACTCGCGGCAAGGGCCGGAAGGCCTAGATCTGTATAGTCAGGTTTCAGCTCGTATTCTTTTACAACATGCAAGCGCGGCGTATTGGTGTTGCAGCATTGTCTTGACTCGACCAGCGGCATTGGGCTCTCGAGCAAGCTAGGCATGATTATCGGGGATGATGTTGCATCTCTCATTGCTTTTCGGTTTCGGTAACAATGGCTTTTGTTTTAGGGGGGAAGAGGAGCAAGGTTCCAGAGGATCGATCGTCAGAGGCTGCTGCCCTGGGAGGACTCGAGGGTACTAAGTGCCATGATGTTTTCATCACGAGGTTGAATTCACAGTCTTGGTGTATAGAGTAGAAATGCCAGGTTTCGGTTTACATTACATGCGTGCGTGTTCATATGGATACCAAGGTAGCGCAAAGAGTAACTCAACAAGTGAATGTGCAAAAATTAATGTGGTATCTTGGTAGTGGCAAGGAGAAGTAGGCGGAATAAGGGCCCCTTTTCTCTCCTGTGTTAAATAAAAGGGATGAAAAGCTGGAACTTCAGGGGCCAAAGACCAAGGCGCGAACCTCGATGCTCTCACGGCCCTCGGCGTCGGGCCTGGTTCTCGGATCCTCGAAGGCGGTATGCGGCACGCGGCTCTTGATGACAGAGGCCGGGTTCAGGGACTCGCTGTCGAAGCACTCGAGGAGCAGGCGCTCACTGGCAGTCATTCCACTGAGGTAGTGCCACTCCTGGTGCGGGTTGTGGCGGATGGCGGCGGTCCAGCCCGTGTAGCCGTCCGGATAGCGGTGCTCGACGGGGATGACGTCGGCGTCGTCGACCGAGGCGGAGGATGCGACGGCCAAGGGGAAGGACTCGACGGGACCCTTGTTCAGGGGCCGCCAGACGTTGACGAGGCGGTATCGGTGCCGCAGGAGCTCCTCCGCCTCGTCGGGGAAGTACCTTCGGACGCGCTGGGCGACGGCGGGTGCGGTCTGGTCGATGTGGACGCGCGTGACGGGGGACCGCTTTGCGCCGGGGTCCTGGCGGC